>JH651349.1:0-27819 GCA_000260095.1 Tetrahymena borealis
CCCCAACCCCAACCCCAACCCCAACCCCAACCCCAACCCCAACCCCAACCCCAACCCCAACCCCATTAGGTGAACATTCATTGACCATTAAAATTTATTTTTATCAATATATAATTCTTAATTAATAATTAGGTATTGAATGAAATTCATTAAAATATATATTAATTAATTTTAACTTTAGAGTGTAAAAAAAAAATGAAAATTATAATATGAATTATTTATTTATGTAAATAAATAGACAAACCATGTATTTTTTATATTAAATTGATAAAAATTAAAGATATAAGCTAAAGCTTAAAGAGACAGATATAAAATCAATAATAAATTATTGTTACTGTTTATTTTAATATATAGGGTGTATTTATTTCATCATAAAAATTTGAAGTAAGAAAATATTATTTTAATGTAAAAATTTTACTTTAATGGATTTATGTTTTAAATTTTTAAAACCCCCTAATTATTAATTTATTTTAAATAGCTAATCAAAAAGATAAAATATTCTAAATAATTTAATAAAATAACTAAATAATTTTAAAAATTCTAGAAATAATGGAGTATATAAAAGTCTTTCATGAGAAATCTTCAGAAAATGAAATAAAAAAATCTATAGAAATTGCTAATAGATTTAATGTTGTCACATTAATTAGCTATTTAGATTCAGAAAGAATAACCTATTTAGGAAATGAACTAGGCGAACTTAAAAATCCTAAAAAGCTAGAATTAGATCTAATTCCATTCAAAAATATTGGCAGTTAGGGGATGATCTCAATATCTAATGGAATAAAGAATCTAGATTCACTTACTTAACTTTTTATCTATATACAGTAAGGAAATATAATAAAATCTAAAGGATTAGCTCACTTTTCTTTATGTATTTAGAATTTTTAATAATTGACCCACTTAACAATAAGAATATATAGTGGAAATAGCATTGATAAAAAAGGCTGTTCTGCTTTAGGAGACACAATTTAAAGATTATAAAATTTAATTTACTTAGATCTGAAATTTTCAAATAACTATATTGAATAAGAAGGAGCTTAGAAGATAGGAGAAGCAATTAAATCATTAAATAATTTAATTTCCTTAAGCTTAGTTATTATGGATTACAGTGTAAATTAAATTGGAGCATCGGAACTAACTAATTGCTTTTCTCATCTAAATAATTTAGTTTAATTAAATTTTGAAATAGGCTATTCTTTTGATAACAGTAAAACTGATTAGAAAATAAATTTCAGCTAATGTTTTTAATAGATTGATAAATTAGAGAAGCTTGTACTAATTTTATAGTGTAGAAACTATTCCTAAAATTAAGGCGAATTCTTTTTCGGAAGAGCTATATCATCTTTGAAGTCTTTAAGAAGCTTAGTTATCAATGTAAAATTATTTGAAAAATTAAATTAAAATGATTAATAGCAGTTACTAAATATTAATAAGAAATTCCTATAAAATCTTAACTATATTCAAATAAAACTTCACCATAATGAAAATCTTGAAGCAAAATTAAAGATGATTTCCTAAAAATTTGCTCGCCTAGTAGTATTTGAAATATCTAATAATTATATTTTAGCAATTTGAGGTAAAAATAATGAAATTACTAAAGGGGGAACATATTTTTTAATATTATTATTTATTGTTTACATATTAAGAGTTAAATATTTGGTCTTTCTCATTTCAAGCCTATTTAATTATTTTACTTCCTCCCATATATGGTAAAATAATGTATTTTTAATATAAAATATACAAATGTAAATTGGCACTTAGATTAATTATATTTTTTCTTCTCGATTTTCCTCTAAACAAATTTTAAGGCATAATAAATAAAAACTTATATTTTAAATTCATTTAAGTTAAAAAGCTAAAATTCTTTTAAATTTTAGTCCTTTTTACTCTATAATTCAGAATATTTAAATTAAAATAATCTCTTTTTAGAATTTATGTTAAAAATTAATAGGTTTTTACTTCATTTATAGATAAAAACATAATTACTAATCAAACTTATAAAATAATGATTAATTATCATCTATCCATTAAAAAAATTCATATTCTTCTTATATCTGTAACATTTTTTGAAAAATTATTGATAGTAAGTTTACATAAATTAAATAACAATAATCTGATTAAGTATAAGATGAGAAAGTTTCTTTAATTAATTGATAATTTAACTTACATCAGAAGAGAGTCTTCTATTTACCATAAATTATCAATTAACAATCTAAAAGGTCAAGTAGTTTCTAATAATTGAGTTTGCTTCTAATAAATTACATAATTAAAAATCTTCAAAATTTCTATAAGTTGATTCGCATATATAATATTTATGGCAGAATTCTAAAATTATTTTTGTTGATAAAATAAGTAATAATATTTATACTATTCAGCTATTTTGCTTGTTAAAATAATTATTTAAATATATTAAAATTGAAAAAATTGATTAAAAGAAATAATTATATTAATTAGAAATTAAATCGTTAGAGAAGTAATTGATAAATAAGTAGTAAAAAAATGTTCAATATATTGTTGTTTGTATTTTATTGCATTATAGTTAGATATTCTTCTTAGCAGAAGTGCCCTTAAGAATATAATATAGGTAGAACTATTCGTAACTGCTTGGGATTAGTAACAGAAAGTAAAGTTAAAGGAGGAGATTATTTTGATTTTAATGATCAGGATAAGCAAAGTCAATTAATGGCTACGTATGGAAGTAAAGGAGTTTTTGGGGTTTGGAATCTTGATGATGCTTCTTTGCTTTATACGTCAACATTTTACTCTGATTTTGAGATGGAAATTCACTCTATATTTGTATCACATAAGTAGAATGAGAACTAATATACTTACTAAAAAAGAAATCCAGATGAGGCAATATTTATCATAGATTTAAATTTGAATGTTTACTCTCAAAGCCTTTATTAAGAATATGGATAATTAGTTTTAAAAGGTGCTCAAATAAATAAATATCCAGAAAGTATAAAAGTTTGCTATAATATTGAATCAAACACTTTATTTTATACACTTGACAATAAAGTATTTTTTAATTTCTTAATTATCAACTTTTAGTTTTTCATTTTAAAATCAGCCAAAAATTTCATTCCTTAAAAATAACTATGATAAATAAACTACTTAATTATTTAATATTAAAAATTTATACATATTTTTTGCTATTTTTTTAAATTAGGTTTTTAAGTAAACTAATGAAAATTTGACATCAATTGAAATTGATTCTGATGGTTTGAAGTGCGAAGAGGATGATTAAAATACTTTTATTTATATCTTATCAAATAACTCTCATATTTATAAAATTGATTAGATCAATTTTGAGATTGTTGATAAACTGCAATTATTATAAGGTGATATTTTTAATTTGGAGTATATTCAAAGTGTAGGGTTAACTTATTCTATTAAAAACAATGAGGAATTCAGTATTTAATTGATCAAGTTAAATAACCATTTTTCATAAAGCCAAGAGATCTTTTTGACATAATCATAAATTAATGATTATAATTTCTATTTAGACTCTATGCTTATTGTCTGTGGCTCAAATTCACTAATTTCATTTAACTCTGAATTTATTGATCCAAATTTCTCAGCTATTGACTAGAATGATTATAAATTAATCAATGAGTTTGACTTTAAGTCTATTTCTTATTTAAAGATCATTGTGGGAGAAAATTATACTGCCTTTTTTGCTAATAATCTTATTACCATAATTAACAATTAAACTAAAAAAGTTATTTTAAACAAACTTGTATTAGATATGTAAGATAATTATAAATTATTAACTTATGATAATTTTCATTTTTTTCCTTTTTTTCAGATAGTTTAATGGTCTAAAAATAAATGGATTAATTCAGGGTTTAACTTTAAAGACTCTTACAACAAGCGGCATGATATTTATAGAAGTTGAATCTGGAAGAATTATAAGAGATACAAGCTGTTTTGGACACATAGATGTTTATGAAGAAATGATAATGGGTGTCTATTTTGATGATCAATTATTAAGAATTTATGCTATTGAAAACTAAGGAAAATTTGGATATTTTAGTTATCCATCAGGTGATTATATGACTTAATTTTATGACATAAAACAAAACAGTAATTGGTAAATAAACAAAGTAACGAAATTTATTCAGTAATAATAATTAAGTTTAATTAATTTTTTTAAAGTAATCTAATCAGATTTATGTATGGGGTTTAGAGTTTACAAATTATATTATTGTCACGAACTATGACGATGGAAAATTTCTAAAATAAATAATGTTAAATATCTCTATTTTAGAAGTATAATTTAATAATGAAATGAAAATAATTTTAGCAATTGATCCATAATAAAGTATTTCAATAATTTGTTAAGATTTGCTAGAAGAAAGAATGACTATACAACTAGAATCTACAACTTTTAAAATAATCCATAGCCAGTTAGGGATAATAATAATATAACAGTCTACATTAAATTTACTAACAAAAATTAATGATAATTTTGAATTAACAGAGATAAATAAAGGTATCATTCAATTTTCATAAATATTTTTTGATTAATAGGATAATTAGCTTGTCTTTATTCCTTAAAATGACTCTATAATAAATGTAATCTATTAGATTCAATAAATAATCAATCACTCTTAATAATTTTTTAAATCTCAAAGATCTAAAATTTTAGCAGTACAGGATAATCACTATCTATAAGTGTAATTGATATACTGACTTAGGGTTAAAAAATTACCAATTTATGCTCAAATTAGGACTTCTAGGTTTTCTTATTAAAATATCCAAATAAGGTTATAATAGTTGAAAAAAAATCATAAATTGCTTATTCAATTAATCAATTTGATTTTTTAACAGACTACTGTATGATAATTGCCTAGACAAATACAATAGCTATCATGTCTGGCGGAAATACTTTATTTTTTATTGATTTAATAACCAAGCAGCTAATCTAATAAATTCTAATAGATAAAAATGATGAGGTTATTGAAATTAAAAGAGACGATTAAGATAATTTATTTATATTTTTACTAGAGAATTCTAAAATAATCTCCTTCAATTATGTTACATATCAATTTGTAATTAATATTAAAACATTAAGAGAGTTTTTTTAATAATTTAACGTTTTTTCAAATAATAAAGATAGCTGATTGGGTTGCAAGTGCAGCACCACGAGCTACAACATTTCATATAAACACAGTTTACAAAATGATAATCTTTGGTGCAGGCTTAGAAATCTATTTTATTGATTATGCATAAAAGAATTTAGTGTAGAGCATCAACACGAATGAATCTCTATAAGGAGGATTATTAGATGAATAGAATAATAGATATTTTATATACTCTAATAAAGTTTTTTCCTATGATTTAACATCAAATTCTCAGATTGAATAATTCACTTATTAAGTATTTTTAAGTTTTATGAAATAGAGAAAGTGTTCAAATCTTATAATATTTTATAAAGCATAGTGACATTATTACATAAATGAGTATCATAAAAGAATGGAACGTAATGATTACCTCTTCAAAAGACAATTCTATAGCAGTTTGGAGTTATCCTGACTTATAAATACTATAAATATTAGAGCACAATGATAGTGATTGTAAATATATATTAAATTTCACTGTTGAAGTAGAGAGAGATAGAATATTCTCAGGGTGTAAAGGAGGAAGTGTTTATATTTGGAGGAGAGACTCAATAACAAAAGATTTCTACATCTCTCGATTATTAGCTAATATTTTAAGCAAATTTAGAGTAATTGTAATCACAATAGATCCACAAAATGATTTCTTAATTTTAATTGGAGTAAATAAATAATTTTAGCAAATAATAGTTTTATAAATTTTAAACTTGCATATTAAAAAATAGCATGTGTGGCATTCATTAATTGTTTAACTAAGTTCAATTGAAACAAGCACACGTATTGTAGCTAATATACATGGTATTGATGGAAGTTATGATTAAATAAATTAAAAAATCATATTATCTGATCATAATGGAAATGTTTGGGTATATGATATTCCTTCTAATGTCTATACTTTTGATAAGCAAACAGCTATCCACTAAGTATTACCATTTTATTAAATGTTTTATAACTAATAATGTCTTTGAAATAACTTAATAGGGATGGGTAAGAAAGGTATTTTTTGATTCAAATGACAAAACTTTTATTAGTATGGGAGATGATTATACTGTTTAAATTTGGCCTTACAGTTCTTAAGCAGCTTAAATTCCACTATTTAAATATACTAATATTATAGGAATATAATCAGGATTACTTGATAGAGTATTTATTATTCTATTTTTAAATTAACATTTTTATTTCATTCTTTTTTCCATAAATTAAAAAAGAATCATTCAATTCTAATTATTATCGATTATAATTTTCGCGTAGTACTATTAAAGTATCCATTACTTTAGGTTTTAAAAATTTATTAAAATCATAGCAATGTAATAAATAATCTTATCTTTAATGAGAAATAAGTGATAGTAAATTATTAATTTTTTTATGATGAGAATTAAATAAATCATTAACTTTTAAAAATTACTTAGATATATTCTGTTTCAAATGATGGAAAAATAAACTTATGGGATTATGAATTAACTGTTGAAAATATGTACTTCTTGATAGTAAATAAATCTACTTCTATCTAAAGCTATGCTTATGATTATAAAAATGAAGAACTCTATTATGCAAGAACTGACGGATTTGTTTAAAAATGGGAAAAAAATTAATTATCTGTATTAAATGGTTTAAAATTATTCAATTCAGAGATCTTTTGTAATGATATTTTTTTAATCAATCAATATCCTGATATTTTTCTGCTTGCTACATCAAAATCAATAAAAATTATTTCAACTAAAAACATCTAACAAATTTATACTTTTCAAGTTGATTGCTAGATCAGAATCAATATGATAAATCTTTTGGTGTGTGGCTATCATAAAACTTTAGCTGTTTTTAAGATAATTTAATAAGACGATGGTTATTCTTTCATGAGAGTCTATGAATAATTATTTGAGAATACTATTTATAAGTTAAAGATAGGATTTGTTACTAAGACTGAATTATTCATAATATTTAGCAATCATTCAATTAAATTATTTAATTATACATAATTAATGTTAAGTTAAGAGTTAATTTAATTGCATACAAAGTTAATTGTTGATTTATTAGTTTTAGATGAAAGAAGAATTTATTCATATTCATACGATGGATTGTTAGTTGAATACGTTTATGATATCAGCTCTTAAATCTATACAAAAGGAAAATAAATACAATTTGATAATCCTATATACTAAGTAGTAATTAATTAAACTTATATCTTAGTTAATTAAAAAGAAAGCTAGTTCTTATTTGTTTACTCTTCTGAATTTACAAATACTAACTAATTCTAACTTTTATATTCTATATAATCTCCTTCTTGCTGGTAAACTAATTTAAAAATTATTCTATCTCAAGAGTTAAACACAATTTTAGTAAGCTCTAACTTCTATTATTTAATGTATGATTAGAATACCTTATAACTAAGATCTTTCTACTAAAGTAATAGAATCGTAGAAAGGAACTTTAAGAAAAGATAAGTAACACTTATTGATAATAATGAAATATTTATACAATAAGGTGATTAGTTTTATGTACTAGGAGTATAGTAGTAATTATCAAATAGCTTACAAATAGTTTAGACATTCAAAAACAGAAACTAATTCTATCAAAACATTTAAATAACTATTAATAAAATTTCTATTTTCAATATAATAAATGTTTTATCATTTAATTAAGGTGGTATTAATTTTCTTATGTCAGATTCTAGAGGTGTTATGTCTTGCGAATAGAATATGTTTGATCCTAATTATTTTGAAATTAAACGTAGAATCTTAGATTATTAAACTCTATATGATTCGATTGGAATGTTAAAAAATGATTTAGTAGATCATTTTTTTAACCTTGAGATGACAAAAGACTTTACTTTTTCTTCATTTCCTAATAGTGATAAAGATTACATTAATACATACTTGAAAATAAAAGGAAGTATAGAAAAAGAACAAGTAGTAGGTGTTGTTTCATTGTTTACGCTTTCTTACTAAAATAATTTACTAAACCTAACGTTTTTGAATCTAAAATTAGTGTTTGATGGATATTAAAAGTACAGCTAAGAATAAAATGCATTACAAAGCATTAAGTTCCTTAATTGCGAGTTTGTAATTAAAATGGCTCCTTTATATTTTAGTGGTATAAGAGATATTTAATTCAGTAATATTTTAATTAAAAATACTACTATTAATTCAGATTTATAGCCTATTTAATGTAAAATTTGTTCTAGTTAATTACAATAAAAAATAGGAACCTAAAGAAGCTTTGTAACAATCAATAATAAAACATCCTGCTAATACATATGCGAAAGTTTTATATACATGGGGAATTTAGAGAAATTGATTATTGAGGATTCAATAATCGAAAATAATGATATTTAAACATCATATTTCTTTTATATTACAAATTCATTGTATTAGCATAATGAAACAAATGTTAATTTTAGAAGAAATATATTTAGTAACAATAAGCTTTAATAAACAAAAATATTCTAGATAGAATCCTTCATAAATGTTAAATTTGAAGATGTAGTGATAGAAAATAATGAAAGTGATTAAAATTCACTACTAGTTTTTTCTTAATTAATTTAGAATTTACTAATAAGGAGGCTATTATTTAATTATAACTTAAATTTATCTTTACTAGATATTATACCTTCTCTTATAATAACTAGTGGAAATGTTAATAATAATATGAATTTAAGTAATAACAGAATAGACATAATAGAATCAAAAGCTTAAAAAAATATTTATAAAAATTAAAATAGCTTTCTAATTGAAGGGATCTCGTATATGATAAATTTTTAAACTTTTATCGTCTAGGGATCTAAATTATGTAATGATTCAAAATTAATCAATATTTCTGGCTAAATTATCGGAGTTGACAATATGACTCTCTCTGAAAACTAATCATAGAATAATTACCTCTTTATTATATTTGATAGTTAAAATGTTACAATAAACAATTCTAACTTTATTAATAATACTTTAAATTCTATATAATAAGGAGGAGGAGCTATAGCAGTTATAAATTCAATTTTAACTATCAATGGCAGTTAATTCATCCATAATGAAGCCTAGAGTAATTAATTTATTAAATTATTTTTTTACTATATTTTTTTTATAAATAAGATGGTGGAGGTCTATATTTGGAGAGATTATACCAAGGAAAAATAGAATATAGTAATTTTTAAGAAAACAAAGCAAGAGAAAGTGGAGGGTCTATTCTGTTAAACTAAACTGATATTATGATTGAAAACTGTAAATTTAGTAAAAATAAGGCATTAATTGGAGGAGCAGTTAGATATTTAAAATATAAACCAAGGTTCTTATATTAGCAAAACAATTAGAATTCTAAAGATTCTTGTGGAACTTATTACTCTAATGTTTGCTCGGATAATGAATGTCAGTTTTATGGTAAAAATATTGGATCTTATCCTACTGCAATTAAAATAAATAATGAATCATTAACGAATTCAATGATTTTTACATTTGATAATGTTTAGAGTGGAAGTACTGATTCAATAATAATTGTTTAGCTGTTTGATGAAGAAGGCAATTTAGTTCAATTTAATAATTCTTAAGATACTTCTTAAAATATTGACTTAGAATTTTAAGATTATCGTGCTTAGATTATTGATACTAATGAATACAGCAGAATTGACTAAAGAACAATAAAAATAGATGGAGCAACCCTTTAACCATTTAAGGAAAATTCTTTCTAATTTAGTTAGTACTCTGTCTCAGGTAAAAACACAAATCATTAGCTTTATTTTAAGTTATTTATGAAAATAAATTTAGGATTGGAAGGATAGTTTGGTATTGTTAAACTATAAATATTTGGATTTAAATTATACTCAAGCTAAACTAAAGATTTTACCAGCAAGATTAGTTTCTAGCTTAAATATAATTTTCGATATTGCCAAATAGGTGAAGTTATTTTACCAGCTTGTACATAATGCTAATTAGTAGTTTGTCATCAATGCTAAAATGGAACTTATTCCATTTAAGAACCCAATGATGCATTGAATTAAGTTACATAATGCAAGCCTTGTAATTATGAAATGAGCAGCTAGTGTTAAGGCAGAACAATTAAATTAAGAGAAGGGTTTTGGAGAAAAGATAGTTTTGCTGATGAGATTTTACCATGCACCAAATCTAAAAATAAATGTAATGGAAACGAAGAAACCAATTATTGTTCAGAAGGGTAATTAAATATAAATCAGATTAAACTAGTTAGTCTTATTTTTGGTAATTTTAATAACAGATTAATAGGTCCTCTATGTGAAATTTGCGATACTCAAGGAATATTTTGGAATCAAACTTATGGCCGAGGAAGTTTTGGATCAGACTGTATTAAATGCTAAACAGATTTTCCCAAATTATATCCTTAATTTTTTTTAACACTAGTTGTCGTTATCTATTTAACGTATCTATTTTACTCAACCAAAGTAAATATGAATCTTATTATTAAAAACTTGATCCTTGAAAGGATTGGACTAATTAAATTGGGAACATCAGGATAAATAGTTGAAAGCACTTTTTATAGCAGAATTTTGATAAGATATTTGCAGATTTTCATCATAATAATCTAATTGAACTCTAATAAGCTTGATATATTTAGCGTTTCTTTTACATTCTTCTCCCCAATAAGCTCTAACCAAGATTCTTTTGATTGCTTTCTAAATAAGTTGCCTACAACTTTCCCTGTTTACTATTACAAAACATTGATCTTAATGATAATGCCTTTCATTATTATACCAGCAATTTATACTATATATTCTTTGATTGCATAGTTCTTTAAAAGATTTTCTTAGTCTACAAAAGCTTCTTACAATGAAGAATATTTAGTAAATTTATTTTTTATTAAGTTATCTATATTTATTTTTTATTAAATTTTAGAATCATAAAGGGACTCTATGCTTCACATTTTTGTACTTTTTCTTGCAACAAAGTATATTTTAATCTTTGATTTAGCCTATTTTGTGTAGATAGATAGGCGATTCTAAATATGTTTCCTATTACTTGCTAGAGAAATGTGATAGCCCCTAGCATTTAATATTAAAATTGTCTGTTGCAGTGCCATTTTTGATTTTGTGGGTTTTAGTTATCCCACTAGTCCTTATTATAAAAATATATGCTTACTAAAAGAGAAAAAATAACTTTTTGATGTTTTTTAAAACTTGTAGATAAGTAAATTTAGTTGACTTTAAAACTTTAATTTTAAAATAAATTAATAATTTAAAATAAAGTATGGATTTCTGTATTATGGGTATAAAGAAGGTTGCTATTTGTGGGAGTTTATTCCTATGAATTTAAGATTACTTTTAGCTTATATCTCTACCAAATATAGTAACTCTCTCATTCTACAGTCTACTTTAATACTAATTCATTTATATGTTTATCTTTTACTTCTAGAAAGAAAAAAGGTATTTATTAATTTACTAAATCGAAATTTAAGTTATTAATTTTATAACTAATAAAAATAATAGCCATATATAAAATAATAGCATTTTGATATTGACATATTTTGCTCAAAGGTTTGTTGTTTAATAACAATTATTAGCACTCTATTAAACTTAACTGACTAGAATTATATTTAATATTTGGGAAGTTCCTTAATTATTTTTCTTATTTCCATCGTTTTACTAAAAATACTAAAAATGTATATAGATGTTTCAATAAGATTAAAATATCATAGATTAAAATAGAACTGCATTATTCAGAGAATTAGCAGACTGCTAAGATCTCCCCTTTTTAAAAAATGTTTTCAAAAATATCTCAAAATTCATTCTCCTTACCTCTACCTTTTAATCTTCTCAACTAATAGTAACTCATTCTAAAAATTTAATCACTTTCAATTACTTAGGCTCCATGTGTAGGATTTTATAGAGAGGAGGAAAAAGGATTCAAGCGCCCCTTTTTACAATGTGATAGATTTAAACGATTTTAAAAAATCAATGACCCTCTCAGAAATGACTAATGAAAATATATCTCATAGAAATAAGAAAATGTAAAAATTGATTTTTCATAAATTAAATTATTCAATTTAAAGTTGGATAGAAATCTTTGATTAGAAATAAATAAATTTGAATCCTCTTATTTTATTATTTTTAATTTTAATTAAATAAGGTCTTCGATAAATCTATCTACAAGAAAGTTTCTCCTATAAAAGAAATAATAGCTTGTTGCTTCTTATTAAAATGATAGTTTTAAATTACTTTCTTTTGATTCTAAGTCCCCTACAAAAAAATAAAATACTCTTAGCTTTTAGAGAAAGGTAAAAAAAGAAGTATCAGTACATTTTTAAACCTAAATTCCATAGTTAAAAGAAGTTGCCTGTGATTCAATCTAAACAGATAGTGAATTATATATTGATAATCAATTTTCACCATCTAATTACTGTTTTTCACCACATAGTAACACATTTAGAAATGGAAATAAAATTAATTAAAATAGTTATTTTATTAAAAGGAAATTCAAAAAATAGTTTTCTTCTACAAAATTTTTAACTCTTTAATAGTAAATTCAATTTAACCAAAGTAAATTATTTATTAATTTTACCTTCAAATAATTTTTAATTTTTTGTATAGTAAGGTAATGCTGAAGAGGAGAGTTAATCTAAAGAATGATTATTTAATTGAGATTTTCAATATAATTAGAGAAACAACTTTTGATAAAATTTGCTAAATATACTAATAAATAATATTATAATTTAATTTATAGGGTATTATAAACATCATTTATGAAAATCAAATTCTTAAAACAAAAGTTTTTTTTATAAATTGTAACAAAAAGCATCTCTAATTTAATATTAAGAGTTTAAAAAGATATTTATATTATTCACAGTTATTAATATATATAGAATCTGGGGTTATCCTCCACTCAAATGTTAATTATCAAACCTAAAATCTTATAAACTCAGATTTTAATAAAGGGCCAAAATTTTTTTTTAAATAGTAATAAATCAGTAGTTTTATTTTGATTGTATATGTTTTTTAAATTAACTTTTGAGTAAAGAAAGAAAGGACAAGTAAAATTGGTAGAAAGTTACTCCATAAGTTGTTCTATAATAGATAATCAGGATATAATAATTATAAATGAAGTTAATATTTATATTTATCTTAAATACTTTAAGAAACAAACATTTTAAATTCATAGCCAAGTTAGATTAGAAACTATCATGCAAAAAAAAATCTAGTATAAATAAGATAATAATAGAATATTATTTATTATTTTATAAATTGTTGCAAATAATTAAATTTATGGCTTAATTACTTAAAAGATAAAATATTTAATCAAATTTAACTTATTATATTTTCACTGAATGGTTTTACAAAGAGGACAATCAATAGGAATAGCTAAATCTTACTTGCAAGATCTATGAGAGTAATGCTAGTTTTAACGACTACAGCAATCTAAATGATCAACATCTCTATCATCAGTTACATATTAGTAGCACAATAGACATAAATTATAATCATCCATTCCATTGGGTGGTATAGGAAGAGCAATTATAAATAATTATTTCCATAAAACCATATTACTACTACCAGAAGGGTTTATAGGATTATAATGAACATAATCTTGTTCAGATTACTAGGTTATATCAGTAATAACATGTTTTAACCCTCCATTTTATTCTTATTTTAACCCAGTAAAAAAGTACCTACAATTAGTGAAACCACATGTAACAAGTTCTAATTGCTGATCACATAATGAATTAGGACAGTTAATTTTTTTATTTTTATCTTAAACAATTTCTATAGAGCCGAATCCGATAGGGCTAATAACTAATTTATTTTTATACTTGCAATCTTTATTTCGGCAATATCCTTCAATATTAATACCTGAAGTGACACATCTATATTCTGGAGCATCGGTAGAAAATTAGACAAATTCTCTACTTTTACTATTTTCAATATCTACAAACTATTAATACGTACATCCTCCTCCTCTTAACCTAAGTACCATAAATATTTTACTTTCACTAGCAAATAGAACATCTACTGCTTAGATATTCATATCTTACTGATCTACTCCATTTATAATCAGCCTCTATTAATCTGGAGGGATTCCTTATAATTTTTATATTTATTCTTATATAGAAGAGAGTTTATCAGAAGGTGTTAACTAAACAGCTACTGATTATCCTGTTAAGGTCTTAATATAGAATGTTCCTTTTTACAACATTTTCAAAGTTTAATTATCTTAAAGAAATGAATATGAATCGGAAAGGAAGAATTAATTAATTCCATAAATCTAAGACAAAATAGAATGCATTTACTAGATTTGGATATTATTTGGAAATTCTTTTTAAATAGATTATCCTTATAAATCTACTATAGTTATATGCACATTAATGAATGAGGTAAAAACGTCATTATCCTTAACATTTAATGACTCAAAGGTAGCATTTTCATCAAGAAGTTATTAATTTCTATAAAGCCTTTGAATTAATAATTATTTTTCTTTTTTATCATTAGAAATAAGTTCTAGTTATTGCTTTATAGTTAGTTTAGAATCTATGAAATATATTAGACCATCAATTTTTATTTAGATGTCTCTTGTACATACTTTTAAAGTTTCCGTTTTAGAAAGTAAATTACTTATAAGCACTTCATTCCCTCTCTTTAGGAGAAGCCTCTCTTTTTAAATTCCTATTAATGGTCCTACTAACTCTGTTAATACAGAAGGAGATGAATAAAGCTCCAGCAAGATAGAATATACCTTTCCTTGATAATCTACGTTGATATCAAAATATTTTTCGGACTCCTCAAAATAAAAAGGGAGAAATCTCTAAGGACTATCCACTAATAGGATATCTTTTGATTCATTTATTAAAGTAAAAGGTTAGATCATGTTATTAATAATTTCATAGTGTTTATTATTTTCTGAGAACTTTTTCAAGGCACGCTATTGAATGGCTTCTAAGGTTAAAGTACTAAACTCTTCTTAGCTTAATTCTAAGTAAAAAGATTTACTTGTATTATTCTTACAAATGAAGAGTACCTTCATTTAGTTAGTTCCTTGAACTTATTATTATTCTTAAAAAGCAATCATCTTTTTTTAATTATTCTTTTATTATGTTTATATGATTGTAATATAAAGTAACTTAGAATTTAAATAAAAAGGATATATCTTTATAATAAGGAAAATTATTGATTGATTGATTATAAGAAATGAATAGTTAAAGGAATATATTGTTTCTATATTTATTATATTTTTTACAATCTATTTTGAAGTTTCTAGAAGAATAATCTATTTACATTCTATTATTTTCTGATTTAATTTTTTTAAAAGAATTTGTGACAATTTGTTTGTTAAAAATTAGGAGATATGCATATATTAAAATAATCAAATAATTGGAACTAAACTTTAGGATAACCTAAATTACTTTCTAATGATATAAATTGACTAAATACAACATTGTTAGAGCCTATTCTAAAGTCTATGTTTAATGATTGTAATGATGCAGAAACAATTGAAAAATCATCCAAACTTTGTAAAGATATTTTACATGCCTGCTATTATATTATCGAATAGACTATTATAAACTCAATTCTTACAGCACTTGTTTTTCTAAAAAACTTATTTTTATTGTTTTATTTTTATAATATAAATCTATTTCTAGAAAAATAATTCATTCATTATTTTTTTCTTAAATTTTAAACAGAATTAGTTAAATAAAAACTAAGAGATTTCTGAATTTAAAAATTTATTGATTATCAGATAATCTCTTAAAAAATAATATTTAATCAAATTAAAATAAAAATTATAAAAAATGTTGAAGAATATAATATCTAGAAGGCATACATTTTTAGATTGTTTATTTTAAATAATATTAATACAGTTTTGATTTAAAATCCTTAGAATATTACTAAAATAATAAAATTTTTATGATTAATAATATTGATTATTTTTAGAATTAAAGGAAATTTTCTAATCATAAATTATTACATTAATATGCAATTAATAATACATTTTCAATATTTTCTTCATTCAATTTAAATGCTATATCTATCCTTTTTCAGAATCTATAGGCATAGTAATCAGGATGAAGTGAAGATTTAAGCTTATTACTATCAGGGTTAGTGATATATTCAAAATTATTGTAGGGTTCAGTTACTTTTTAAAAGAGTGCATTCTATTCTGCATGCTTGGGGCTGACTAAATGAAGTTAGCTGCATCTAGAATTTGTATAGAAAATCTTTTAGAATAAGGCTTGCAAATCGCTAAGTTATACTTTTTTAAGTTCTTCAAGCACCTTTTCCTCTGTAAAAATAATAAATGTCAATTATTGATTGAGTTAAAACACTTTAAATTACTTAAATCAAAGATATAATGGTGTTAAATGATATGAACAAAATATCTATCAGTTTCCTTTTTAATACTGAAATCTTTTTCTTTGACATCTACTTCAACGGCAGCTCTTATTGTTTCAAATTCTTCAGAAGTTAGTTATTGAATTCTTTTCTATTATTACTCTATTAAATAATAAAATTATTTATCATTTGTTGAAAAAATATTAAGGATATTACTCAAGAAGCTTGTGATACGAGAAGCTAGATATTAAGGAGATTGAACATCTGATTAAATTATGAATCTAACAATACCAACACCTCTGAAATCATTAGTTCTAGACCAACAGATATACCCAAGTTATTCATTTGTTCTTAATTAAGTATAGAATGCTTCAGAGAAGAAATTTCTAAGTATTTCCATTAGGACTCTACTTTTGATTGATACATTTTCTCCATCTTCAAAATTAAGACAGATATAGCTATTAGTTTCTGCCTCTCCTAAAGCTTCAGTATATACCAAGGTTTAACCAACAGCTGGTTAGATAACTCTCTAGTCAACTAACTCAGACTATTTTTATACAAATTATAATTAATTAAATATTCAAATTTTTTAATAAACTATAAAAATAAAATTATTATTTATTTATTATTTACTTTTTAAACTGGTTTAGCTCCTCTCTTTTCAAATACATGAGAAGTAATAATGTTAGCAATATTGATAGCAGATTCAGATTTAATACTTCCTCCAATATAAAGTTCAATTCTAACTTACTTCAAGAAGTTTTTATGGAAAGCAACAAAATTTTCAAAATTAATTTTTAGTGACTCTTCTTAGAGTGATTTAGGAGAGAAAGTTCTAGTCAAGAGAAGATATTCATTATATTAATTACCTTGCAAGTAGGGAGGTTATTTAAAGAAATTTTTTTAGTCCTTTTATAGCTTATCAAGTTGTATGAGATATTCTTTTTGAAGTTTTTCAACATCAAATTCTATAAACTTTTACATGTAAAGTTAGATAAAATTAGTAATTGAATCAGTGAAACCATCTACATATAATGTCAATTCTTGCTTGTAATTTAAAACACATTCAAGTAAAGCCATATCTGCTTAATATCTAAGTTCTCTAGTAAATTCATTAAACAAATTTGTCCATAATATAGTTTAAACTTAAGATAAAGCAGAGTAGCCTATTCCATTACTTTTTTATAATAAAAAAATTTATAATTTAATTTTAATTGAAAATCATATAAAATTTGTTACTCATTGCTTTTGAAACGAAGTCTTAAAGAAGTCTTAGGAACTTTGAATTTGCTGTCTTACTTGTAAAATAATTCAATAAATTCATTATTTAGAATATCTTTTGGAAGAACATCTGTTTCACTAGTAAATAATTCAAAATTAGTAGGAAGAAGTGTGTTCTTAACAGGGAGATCAAGCTTTTTAGAATTAGCAGGAATTTAAGGATTTTCAAATGCCTTAACAATTGAATCTGAGATGGGTTCAATAGAATATTTGGTTTGATAGTATTTTTCTGTCAAGTTACATTCATCAACAAGAGTTGGAGAAATTAAAGAAATTCTTAAATTATCCACTGTAAGACTATCTAAAGCAGTTTAGATTAAATCTTTATCATAAGGCTCAGGAGCATTATCAACTCTAAGAATATCTATAGGCTCACATTCTTACATTGCAGTTGCGATTTCATAAGTATAATCAATAGGTTCTTCCTTATCTTTATAGTCGAACTTTAATTATTAAATTCTCTTATGCTCATCATAAACCCATTATTGGTTGGCCTTTTCTTTAAGCATTTTAGTATAAGCAGAAACAAAATGAATCACCTATTCATAGTTTTCATAACCCTTTTCTGTTAAGGTAACTGTAATTGTTAAGGCGCAGAATAATTCCATAGTATTACTCTCGCTAGTCCTTAAAGCTTCGGCATAGCCAGCATCCATTAAGGCACTTAATAAACTATTTTCACCTTCATGGCCATACAAATGACTCAATAAATTAGCAGGGTTCTTTCTGTAATGCTTCTCATAATTTGGTAGAACCCAAGTAAATTTCAACTTAATTTTAAATAGCAAATTAAATATTTTATTTATGAAAATATAATTAATTTACTCTCTTTTCCTATTTGCAAGGAACAATCTTCATGAATTTTTTTAAGTTTGTAGAGTCGAAAGGAGATTCTTTGTATACAGGCTTCTTAAGATTGCGATTGGGGATCTAAGAGAATAATTCAATTGCCTAAATTTCAAGATTTTCCAAAGATTCATTTGAAAGTATAACAACTTTAGTCAAATTTGAAGAGTAGTACTAATTGTAGAACTTAATTAAGTCATCACGAGTAGACTCAAAATTAAGAGTTTCAAGATTACCTGTACCAAACTTATTAAAAGGATTTCCTTCCTTACTTGTAGATCTATATAGTTGATATTCTCTCCATAAGTCCTATTGTAGATTCTTTTAATTTTCACTATTAACTGCATTCATTTCTCTTGTAGTAAGATCTTAAGTAAAAAGAGGATCAATAAAGAACCAAGCAAATCTAAGTTAAATTTGATTAAAAATATTATAAAGTAAATACTATAATGTTCTTCAATTTAATGATATGTTTTATCCTATAATTTACCTATCAAGAGCTTCTTTAAACCCTGCATTAGAACAATGGAAGAAATAATTTGTTTAATCTAAAGCTGTAAAGGCATTAGAATAACCGGAATATTGATTTAAATGCTAATCAAATTGCGATGCATCAGGATATTTCTTAGTACCTAAGAAGAGCATGTGCTCTAGGAAGTGAGCAAGACCTAATTTTTATAGATTATAACAATTTAAATTGAATTTATTCTTACTTATAAGTTAATCCTACCTTATCTTTCGATTGGATCTTGAAGCTAACCTGCGTTAACATTAACTGCAGCTGAGCTCTTATCTGTTGTAGGATCTGAAATTAGTAATATTTCAATATCATTAGAAGTTAATCTTATTAATTTATATAATCTATCATCAGATTTAGAAGCAACTGGCTGCTATAGGGTTTGACTCATTTTGATAGTTGTTAGGTACCTTTTTTAATTTAATTTTTTATTTAGAGCAGAAAAGATCTAATTAGATATAGTAAATTATTTATTTAAAAATATTATACCATCAAAATAAAAACGATTCTTGAAATTTGATCATAAAGATCAGATATCTGTCTTCTGGTGATTTATGAGAAAAAAATAAAATAAATATTTCCCTTTAATCTTCAATAAATATAGCTATAAGATGTTTAAGTATAGAGAAATCAATAATTTTAAGGTTTTTTATAGACACAAAGTAAAAAATAAATTAACACTTAAAAAACCATTTTGAATTTCAGGGAGGGGGGCTCGTGTTAATACCTGAGAATCTACAGATATTTATTAAATTTAGCAAAAAGTAAGAATTTTATTTTAAAAATGTTATTAGATAAAATAAAGACAAACATAAAATAAACTCTAAAAGTATTATAGAAACAGATATTGTATATTATAATTATACCACTCAACTAAAGGCCTCAAAAATGATATCTGCAGATGTTAATGAGAAGAGAAAATGAGTAGGATTAAAGTTAGAAATCAATTTTTTAGAGATATAGTATTTGACAAAAGAGATAAGAGTCCCTAAAATAAAGATATTTAAACCAAGAGTTAAAAAGAAGCTAAGGATAAACATATTTGCATCATATGGATCTGAAGAGAAAATAGAAACAAAAGTAGCATAATAGCAGAATACAAGTAAGCAAACTGTAAAGAAAATTGAAGTATATCTTCCATATTTCCAATTTTAAAGAGCTTCTAAAATAGTGTTATAAAGAGCAAAAGTGGCTGTCGAAATTACAGCAAGGATAATTACTTGAGAAATAGAAATGTTACTACCAAAAGTTGCATTAATAGTTAAAGTCCAAACTATATTGCTATAATAAATGCCAAATCTATAAGCTCTAGACATTCTCTTATTGTAAATAAAGATTATTTGCAGTATAATGTGGAAAACAGAAATTCCTTTCAATAAAGTGAGTTCATCCATATATTACTGAGATAATTACTTCTATTTAGATACCTTACCACTTTCTTCAATTTAACTTTTACTTTAGTCTAATTATTTAGTTTACTCTTCTTTTTTCTATTAGCTCTACTCTTCATATTTCTCCATTTTTTATTTCTCTTCATTTTATTAATCTTTTTATTTGCTAATATCAATTTTATTTTACTCTTAATTATCTAATTATGGTTGTATACCTGTTATATTCTATTCAAGTATTTAAACAATATTTGGAGTTTAGATACTCTATAATTCATTTTTATTTAGTTCTAATAAAGTTGCATCTTCATCTTTGATTCTTTAAGAATTTAATTCATTCAAAGTTTTATCTGAAGGAATTTAAAATATACTTCCTTAACGACTCATATTATCTTAAGTTTGTTAGATTTTCTTATCATTAATCAATTATTTTGAAGTATTCATTTCTAAAGGTTTTGATTATAAATTAATATTTTCATTTTCATTTGAATTATTTTAATATGTGTTAGTTTTTAACTAAGATTTTCTAATAAAATCTTTATTATTTTAATCATTTTAATCTTCTTGATCTAATTCTGGTTATTCTTTCATTTTTTCTTTATCATAGTTAATTTTTTATCCAATTATTTGATTCATATTTTATAAAGATAATTCTTTTTCTGTAACTTTATTTTAATCACTGGATGTATTTTATATTTCATTTCCTATTAAAATTTAATTTTACTCTGTCTCCAAAGTCATAGGTTATACTTTTGTAGAAATTGATTTTAGCATACCGACTAAAGCTCCTCCAGCTAACAAACCAGATGCTTTATCTAACTTTATAGACATTATTATAGATAAGATTAATGAGACATTAATACCTATTATTGTATAAAATGCTGCATATTAATACCAATCACTAGCAGAGGTGATATTTGCTATTCCTTATTCACTAAAAATATTATCTATATTTTTATTATCTATAAATAAAGTAGTCACATCATATACTAAGGTTGTGAAACTAGGAGATGAACAAATGCAAGACACCTTAAAAGTATCATCACTATTCTTAACCTTCTCTGTCTTACAAGACTTCACTGACCAAACTTACTTGATCTTTTATGTACAAATAACTACCCCATTTCCTTTAACTTAGTCAAACTAATATTTTAAAGTTGTATCAGCAGGAAGGATAAGTTACTCTTATTCTTCAATTCTGAGTATTCTTCTTCTGTAATAGTAAATTACATCATATTAAGAAATGTATAAAGGTTAAATAGCAGCATAAACTCTATTTAACTCTACTTTTAGAGCTGCTGAAGCAGTTGCTTGATATGGCTATGTAATAGCCAAGAAGGCTGGATCTTTTGCATAAGGATTTTCATTCCAATATTGTAAAATCACATCGAAAATGATTCTAGAATCGAATTCTCTAGTTAGAGGGACACCTAAATCTAAAAGATAATCTCTTATCATGACTTAAGTATCTACTCTTTAAGTTATCAATTAGACAAAGCTGCCAATCCATTCAATTTTAGGTTGATTGACATTCAAAGATAATGCAATAATTTCTTAAATCAATAAGAGAGTGTCAATTTAAAGGCTAATCCAAGATACTATATCTGATGGTGGGGACTTATTAATTTCAGGAATATAATTTCCTATCATTTCAGTTGCAACTCTCATTTATTAAATATATGTAAACTAAGTTTAAGGTAAGTAATTATTGAATTTGAATATTTAATTATATTTATAAATTATTATTATCTATAGATCTTTTATTCTGTTAGGTAAATTATCACTGTCTGGTGAATTTTTAGTATTATAAAGAGTATCTAAGCACCTCAATATAAATTCTTGTAGATTTTAGTTGAGAGAGTTGCTTAAGATTAAGTTGGGAAGTTCTATTAATCTATTTTTGAGTTTTATCTTCAATTAAATGACATACTCACTATTTATCTCGCCTGGATTATCTTTTTCAAAAGTTTTGATGCATTCTATGATTAAACCAATAGCATTTAACTCTTTTTCAAATAATTTATTATCTTTATAGGAATCAATTTAAGATTCTTAGCTTTAAAGAAAAGCTTAATACTAAGTATATTAGAAACCTGAATTTTAAATTTCAAAATTAACAGATAGAGATGTTATACTCTCATGAATATCTTTAACAAAAACATACAGATAAATCGAGCCTGGTGGGAAATAGGTGGTAAAAGTATTTGATGTAGAGTAATTAGTTAGGTATCTCCTAGTAAGCGGAGTTGTTAGTGACTAAGCCTTATTTTCTTAATCTATTTCATCTGAACCTATATAATAGAGGTATTGGTAGTAAAGAATTCCATCTTGTAAGCTATTTTAACAATTTTGAACTATAAAAGTGATTTAATCTGTAAAGGATTTCTCTTAGTTGTTTAAAGTTGAATCTAAAGAGCAAGAGTTTGGTTATGGTTACATATAAAAGACAAATTTTTTACTAAAAGCAATTTGTTAATTGGATTTATCTTTAACAAAAAAAATGACCTAATAATAATAAGATGGATTAGAAATCTATTCTTATTAGAAGTATTTAGTTAAATAGAAGTAAAATTATGGTTCATTCTATTCAGGACTAGATACTAAAACTTTAGAATCAAAAACATAATTAATAGTGAAATAATGAATTAGATTATTTCTATCAAACTGTTAAACTTAATCATATACTTCTGTGAAAGAAAGTAGATTATTTCCATCAATACCATAAGAAAGGTAATCCGTATCGAAGATAACTTCCATATTAGGCTATATAGTAGATATAATCATTGAACCTTAATATATTAAATATTAGTTCTGCTAATTATATGCCTATACTTATAAGATAACATAGTAAGTTGTTGCTACATCAAAAAAATAAGGTGGAAAATAAAGGAAGGGTTAATGGTATTCTTATTTTTCTGTATCAAGTGGTAAATACTTATTAGTTACATAATTATAAATACTCCAATCATAATTCGTGATATCTTAATCTAAATTAGTTTTAGTAAGAGTTTATTCATCTTTAGGGTTTACTCCAAATAAATTTCCTGGGAGAATATTGAAACTCACTTCTGGAGTAAAACCTACCTCTATTTAAATTATAGTTTCATATGAAATAGACCTATCTTAAACATATGATACTATGATATTAATATCATATAGCTGTTCTTGAAATGCTGGTGTACGTTTTATTGAAATAGGAATCTCAGGTTTTGTAAGTTTCATTTCTGGGTAATCGTATTCTAGTTATCCTTATTTATTAAATAATTTTAATTTAAAGTAATATTCATCTCCATCAATAATGAAATAGTTCTTTTCAAAATTGATTGTATCTAATTTTTAAGCAACTAATGTGAAAGTAGCAAATATTTCAGTTGATAAAAATGTAGGGCTTGGTAAATAATTGTAAGCATGAATTTCGTAGTCTTTAATTTTATAAATAGTCAGTGTACCAGAACCTTTTAATCCAAAAGGTAGCACACATGAATACTTAACTTAATAGTATTCGTCAATGGTAAAATCATCATATGCTAAGGGTGCAATAGTAAAAATCATATCATTCGGATACATATTTAATCCATCCTGTAAGCTTTATTTCTCAGTTGGAAATTCTTCATAAGTCCCAAATATTTCAAACACCACCTCAGACTCTTTAAATCCATTCACAATAAAATCTTCTTTAGGGATTTTTGCTTATCCAGGTAGGAATCTATATAATTTCTATTTAAAATAGCATTAAGGTTCAACGATTTTATTTAATTCAAAATAAGGATCATTATTAATTAGATTAGTTTTTTAAAAAGTAAGAGTCTATGGTAAATCAATTAGTTAACCAGCTTTGATATGCAATCTTGTAATATCAAATTAAGGAGTATTTAAATATTCTTTATCTTATACACGTGAAGATTTTAGACTAATAACAAACAGATTTTTTGATAAAGGATCAATTCTACAAGTCATAGTATTCTATATAGTAGAAAAGAGAGATTTGTTTGAAATAACTGAGCAATTATTAGTGTTAAATTCATATTAGCTAGCATCTGTTTAGAAGTTTAAAGTAAATATTTCAACACTAAATTTTGATACTAATTCACCACCAATTCTATAGTAGGTATAATAATGAGCAACATAGTCAGTAGTACACCAATCATATTTTATGAGCTTATTACAAACGCATTTGTCTCCCTCTTTGATAAATCCATTATAGCAATAGAGTTAGTTAGTATCATCTTGGCAGAATAAAGAGCCTTTAGGGCATTTCATGCATTAACTAGAAACCTAATAGAACCCTTTTGGACATTTATTGCAGGTGGGTAAGCTGAATGAATCTTAGCATCTTTTGCATTCAGTTGCTATAATATTATCATAATCTTAGCAATATGATTAAGATAATATTCTCTTTTAGAGTTTAGTAGTTTAATCGACAGTATATTCCTGCTATGATGAGGAACAGCTAATTTTTAAGAATAAAATCCAGAGTAAGAATATTCGAATCATTTTTACTAATTATTAATCTTAATTTACTATACTTGATTAACTAGTTATTAATAATTAGTTTTTATTGAAAAATTATTAACTATTATTATATCACAGAAAGAATTCTTTTGGTAATTAATTACTTCTTATAGAAATTTTGCTATGAATATTCCTTTTTAAAAATAATTAAGGTTATAATTCTTAATTAATTTTTATTGATTTGACCTATTTTTTTTATTTACCTTACATTTCTTGAATTATTAAACTGAAAAATCCACTTGAATGAAAATATAATGATACTTCTAATTCAGATCCTATAGAATATTTTCATAAAATCAATCATCCGTTCAACACAAAAAAGGAAGAAAGAGATGTTAAAGGCATTTTTCAAACCTTAAATATAAAACTAAACTGTTAAAAGAGCTATTTTTGAAAACCACTCCTTGATTATAGAAAGATAATTTAGGAGATTCCTTTTTAACCATAAATCAAAGTTTTAAAATTTTTATTTTGATTTGGCATTTTTATAAAAATTTCAAACGCTTGATATTTCAATCATTCGCATTAAGAGTATAAAAATGCTAAATCCGCTTAAAAAGATTATGGATGATGAATGGTAAAGCCTATTATTCATTTCTTGCAATTAAATGAATAAAAAATAATTAACAATTTATTTGAAAAATATGGATTTATTATTAATTTAAGTTGAGAAAAATAACAATTAAAATTTTTCTATACTATTTTTTGTATTATTCAAATTATATCCTAAAATCAATTTAAACTACCTATTTATCTTATTTTAATAATCACAATTATAATTTGAAAATTAAGAAATATCAGTTTTAATTAAGATTTTTAAATTAATTTAAGTTATAATTTTGAAATGGGAATATATTGGAATAATTTTCAATAAAAGTCATTCAAATCATTCTTAAATATTTTCCATCAACTAACTATGACTATATTTCCTCAAAGTTTTGCTCCTCATTATCAGTGAATTCGAATATCAAGATAATCAAATATTTTCTAAATATTTTTATTTAAAAATTTTTCAAAAAATCAAATTCAAATTAATTAAAGTATATATCAAAAGTATCAAATCAAAATAATAGAAGTAGAAGAGGATTAAAAAGCAAATATTAAATTTAATGATGATTAATTTCAAGAAATATCAAGACTCAAGCATTTAGTTTTAGATTATTTTCCATATTAACAGTAGGTATAAAAATCAAAAAATAGCTTGCAAGAAAATAAAGAAAAGATTAATAAAATAATATATGATGAACGCAACACCAATAATGATCTATTTTCTAAAATAAAAGAAGTTGAAAATGAAATAAAGCAATTGAAAGAAAGAGAAATGGAATTAATAGATAAAAGATGTTCTTTAACTAATGAAATACAATTAAACAAAGAAAATTATTTTTAAAAAGGAAACTCCAGATAATATTATAATTGCATATCGTAAAAAAGGATCATACTGATAAGCAAACTTTTTAATGTTGGATAAATAATATTTTAAAAGAACATTCTAAAGCAATGGAAAATAATAAAAGAGGGTTTCTTATCATTGATAATTTCAAAGGTAATTATTTATTGCCAAATTTAACTTAAAATAAAATATTTGTAAAATAGGTCATAAATACAATGAGCTCATCAATGATCAATCAAAAATAAACTATGAAATTTAGTACTTGCCTGCTAATTCTACTTCATTTCTTTAACCTCTTGATATCTAAATAAATAAACTATTTAAAATTTCTTTTAGAGAATAAAGAGAAAATTTTTAAATTCTAAACCCAAATTAAAAAGTATCATATGCAGATTTTTTGGAATTAATTAGCACATCATGGAATGATATTTAAAAGGAGAAGATCATAAAAAGTTGGGAATTATATAATAATATTCAAATAAAAAAGAAATTAATGAAATCGACGAAATTCATAATTAGCAATTAGAGATTTTTAAACAAGTGATGATGAAAATTATCTTAAAAGCAGTTCTTCTATAGAATAAGAAGAATCTTAATCCTATGATGGCTACAATATTAGTTATGGGTGAATTAATAAATACTTAAATATAATTTATTAAATATATGTGTATATTTGTTTAGCTATTTTAAAATAACACCTTTTTTTATTTTATAAAAATTAATTTATTTAAATTTACCATGTTATAATTTTTTTTGATACCATAAAAAAAATCACCCCCCTTAATTTATTGAAGAAAATAAAGTTAATAATTTTTTGGATTAAATTTTAAATACTGCCTAATAATGTAATAAAATTAGTATTTATAAAAATAAAACTGAAATAAGTTTGATAATCATTTATTAATTTATAACATTAGCAATATTCATTATTTTTCTTGTCTTTATTCAAACTCTTCCAATAAATCTAGTAATTCTAAACACTGTGGGTCAGGATACTTGTTTTCACTATAACTGGCTTTTATTTCTTATAGCTTTAGTTTAAAGAAATCTATATTTTCAGAAGTAAAAAGAATAGTTTTAAATTCTATTATTAATTAAATTTATTCTTCGCTAAAGATATCTGGCTAATTATCACTTAATTTAACTAAGATAGCCCAATAAAATAAAAAGAAATCAAAAGCATAACTTGTTTAAACTAAAAATTCGGATTCGCATTATAGCTATTCTTTTATTTTAATTAATAATATTGGATTTATTAAAGCTTTTATTATTAAATCCTACTAGAATTTGAATATTTTTTAAAATACACCACTTTTAACTTAGTAGTTCAAATAAGGCGATTAAGTGTTATACAGATTTTGATCTTAAAGACTATTAAAATATCTTCCAATATTTAAGGATACATTTTCAAGATTTTCTAATGGTTTTATATTTAAAAAGTCTTTAGTTTTATCAAATTCTCCAAATAATTTTAAGTTGGATAAGAT
>JH651349.1:41249-127490 GCA_000260095.1 Tetrahymena borealis
CTTGTGTTAAATTTCATTTAAATTTAAGATCAGGGTTTTTTGTAAAAATTAATACTTTTCTGATATTTTATTGCTCACAATTAAGTATATAAAAAGACATAAATCCTTTAATTTCAAAATAAAAGTTTTCAAATAGCTAAAGTTTTGTTTTCAGAATAATTATCTAGAAAAAAGAGATTTTTCATATTAATAAATAGAAATTTCTTTACAAATTAATTAATAAATAAAATGTTCATTTCTATTACTGCTATTTTCTATCAAAGCCTTAAAGCCTCTAGATAAATTAGAAAATTTAGAACCTATAAAAAACGTAATTCAGTTAGAAAAATTTAATTTTGAATTACAATAAGTAAATTGATTAATAAATATACTTGTGATAATATTAAAAAGGATATTAATTAAAATAAAAAATATTATCAAATAGGATTTTTTTTATACTACATCTATAATTAGTGAATTAATGTATTAAAATTTAGAAAAAATTAAAATTCCAGTAAATAAAATGAAAAACAGAGAAATTAATCAATTTAAAATTTTAAAAAATATTCCCTCTCATTATTGTTTAAAAATAAATCTTTAAATAAAAAGAGTTGATATTAGAATGAAAATTAGTTTAGAATTATTTAGGTAATAAGAGATTTTCTTTAATCTTTGAAAAAATTTAATAAAATTTAAAAAATTAAAAGTGAAATAAATATTAAAACTAATAGTAATTAATAAAATTTAAAAAATAAATCTAAATAAAACGAAATATAAATTTAATAAATGCTTTTCATATCTAATTTTCTCATTCAACTAAAGGCCTCAAAAATGATATCGGCAGATGTTAATGAGAAAAGAAAATGAGTAGGATTAAATTTAGAAATTAATTTTTTAGAAATATAGTATTTTATAATAGAAATAAGAGTCCCTAAAATAAAGATATTTATGCCAAGAGTTAAAAAGAAACTAAGAATAAACATATTTGCATCATATGGATCAGAAGAGAATATTGAAACAAATGTAGCATAATAGCAGAATACAAGTAAGCAAATGGTAAAGAAAATTGAAGTATATCTTCCATATTTCCAACTTTAGAGAGCCTCTAAAATAGTATTATAAATAGCAAATGTGGCAGTTGAAATTACAGCAAGGATAATTACTTGAGAAATAGATATGTTACTACCAAAAGTTGCGTTAATAGTTAAAGTCCAAACTATATTGCTATAATAAATTCCAAATCTATAAGCTCTAGACATTCTCTTATTGTAAATAAAGATTATTTGCAGTATAATGTGGAAAACAGAAATACCTTTCAATAAAGTGAGTTCATCCATATATTACTGAGATAATTACTTCTATTTAGATGCTTTATCACTTTCTTAAATTTAACTCTTACTTTATTCTAATTATTGAGATTACTCTTCTTCTTTCTTTTCACTCTATTCATCAGATTCTTCCATTTATTATTGCTCTTCATTTTATTAATCCTTTTATTTACTAATATCTATTTTATTTTTCTCTTAATTATTTAATTATGGTTTTATGCTAACTATTTATTGTTCAGAGGCTTAATCAATACCTTACTTTTAGAAATTCTATTACTCTTATTTATCTGTTTCTAATAAGGTTGCATCTTCATCTTTGATTCTTTATGAATTTACTTCATTCAAAGCTTTATCTGAAGGAATCTGAAATATGCTTCCTTAGCGGCTCAAATTTTCTTTATCATTAATTTATTATATTGAAGTATCTATTTCTAAATTTACATTTTTAGAAGTAGGATTCTATTATAAATTAAGATTAATATTTTCATTTTAATTCCTTTAATCTGAGTTAGTTATTAATTAAGATTCTTTAATAAAATTCGTATGATTGTTTTAAGCTGTTAAATCTTCTTGATTTAATTCTGGTTATACTTTCATTTTATCTTTGTCATTTTTAAAATTTTTTCTATCTTTTTGATTATCATTTAATAAAGTTAATTCCTTTTCAGCAATCTTATTTTAATTAGTTGATATATTTTATATTTCATTTCCTATTAAAATTTAATTTTATTCTGTTTCCAAAGTCATAGGTTATACTTTCGTAGATATTGATTTTAGCATACCAGCTAAAGCTCCTCCAGCTAACAAACCTGAAGCTTTATCTAACTTTATAGACATTATTATAGATAAGATTAAAGTGATGTTAATACCTATTATTGTATAAAATGCTGCATATTTATACCAATCACTAGTAGAAGTTATATTTGCTATTCCTTATTCGCTAAATATATTATCTATATTTTTATTATCGATAAATAAAGTAGTCACATCATATACTAAGGTAGTAAAACTAGGAGATGAACAAATGCAAGATACCTTAAAAGTATCATCACTATTCTTAACCTTCTCTGTCTTACAAGACTTCACTGACCAAACTTATTTGATCCTTTATGTACAAATAACTACCCCATTTCCTTTAACTTAGTCAAACTAGTATTTCAAAGTGGTATCAGCAGGAAGGATAAGTTACTCTTATTCTTCAATTCTGAGTATTCTTCTCCTGTAATAATAAACTACATCATATTAAGAAATGTATAAAGGTTAGATAGCTGCATAAACTCTATCTAACTCTACTTTTAGAGCTGCTGAAGCAGTTGCTTGAAATGGCTATGTAATAGCCAAGAAGGCTGGATCTTTTGCATAGGGATTTTCATTCCAATATTATAATATCACATCGAAAATAATTCTAGAATCAAATTCTCTTGTTAGAGGGACACCTAAATCTAAAAGATAATCTCTTATCATGACTTAAGTATCTACTCTTTAAGTTATCAATTAGACAAAGCTACCTATCCATTCTATTTTAGGTTGATTGACATTCAAAGATAATGCAATAATTTCTTAAATCAACAGGAGAGTGTCAATTTAAAGGCTTATCCAAGATACAATATCTGATGGTGGGGACTTATTAATTTCAGGAATATAATTTCCTATTATTTCAGTTGCAACTCTCATTTATTAAATATATGTAAACTAAGTTTAAGGTAAGTAATTATTGAATTTGAATATTTCATTATATTTGTTAACTATTATTGTCTATAGATCTTTTATTCTGTTAGGTAAATTATCACTGTCTGGAGAATTTTTAGTATTATAAAGAGTATCTAAGCACCTCAATATAAATTCTTGAAGATTTTAGTTGAGAGAGTTGCTTAAGATTAAGCTGGGAAGTGCTAGTAATCTATTTTTGAGTTTTATCTTCAATTAAATGACATACTCACTATTTATCTCATCTGGATTATCTTTTTCAAAAGTTTTGATGCATTCTATAATTAAACTAATTGTACATAATTCTTAATCAAATTAGTGATTATCTTTGTAGGAGTCCATTTATGATTCCTAACTATGAAGAAATTCTTCATACTAAGATTTATCGAAACTTGAGTTTTAAATTTCAAAATTAACATAAAAAGAATTCACACTCTCATGAGTATCTTTAACAAAAACATAAAGATAAATGGATCCTGGTGGGAAATAGGTTGTAAAAGTATTTGAAGTAGAGTAGTTAGTTAGGTATCTCCTAGTAAGTGGAATTGAAAGCTACTAAGCCTTATTTTCTTAATCTATTTCATCTGAACCTATATAATAGAGGAATTGGTAGTAAAGAATTCCATCTTGTAAGCTATTATAACAATTTCGAACTGTAAAAGTGATTTAATCTGTAAAGGATTTCTCTTGGTTGTTTAAAGTTGAATCTAAAAAGCAATAGTTCGGAAATGGTTGCATAAAAAAGACAAATTTTTTACTGAAGGCAATTTGTTAATTGGATTTATCTTTAACAAAAAAGGTTACCTAGAAATAGTAAGCAGGATCAGAAATCTTATATTATGAGAAGTATTAATTTAAATAAAAATAAAATTATGGTTCACTCTATTCAGGGCTAGATATTAAATTTTAGGAATCATAAACATAATTAATTGTGAAATAATGGATAAGATTATTTCTATTAAACTATTGAACTTAATCATAAACTTCTGTGAAAGAAAGCAAATCATTTGCATTAATACCATAGGATAGGTAATCTGTATTGAAAATGACTTCCATATTTGGTTGTATTGTAGATATTATCATACATCCATTATATTAGATTTATTAATTATATTCAAAAGAATATTGAGTTCCTTTTAATACAACGTAATAAATTGTTGATACATTAAAATATTAAGAGGGAAAATAAAGAGTAGGCTGTGTATAAGCTTGAATTGTAGAATCAAGGGTCTTCAATTCTCCAGTTACCAAATTATAAATATCCCATAAATAAGTAAAATCCTAATCTAAATTAGTTTTAGTAATAGTTAGCTCTTAAAATGGGTTAAATTCGAATAGATTGCCTGGAAGTATCTAGAAACCAAATTCAAGAGCTTCACCTATTTCTATTTCATAAATTGTTTAATACGAAATAGACCTATCTTAAAAATATGACACATCTATAATTAAATCGTACAATTGTTATTGAAATTCTGGAGTCCTCATTATATAAATAGGAATATCGCCATCGCTTACTATAATTTCTGGGAGATCATATTCTAATTATCCTTATTTATTAAATAATTATAATTTAAAGTAGTATCTATCATTCATGTTTATTTCGTAGTTTAATTAATCTAAACTAGGTGCATCTTATGTTTTAGGTATTAACTTAAAATAATAAGATATTTCATTTGGCAAATATTTTGGAGCAATATCTCTTAATTTAGCTTAGATTCCAAAATCTTTAATTTTTTGGATGGTGACTTTACCAGAATGTTTTATTCCAAAAGCTAAAGTACATTCATATCTAACTTAATAATACTCTTCTAATAGATTATTACTAGCCAAAGAAGCAAAAGTAAAAATCATGTCATTAGGATACATGTTTAATCCATCTAAAAGGCTTTATTTTTCAGTTGGAATATCTTATGAGTTATAAACTATTTCGAATGTTACCTCTGATTCTTTATATCCATTCACTATAAAATCTTCTTTGGGGATCTTTGCTTGCCCTGGTTTGAACCTATATTATTTTGACTTAAAATAGCACTAAGGGTCAACAATTTTATTTAATTCAAAATAAGGATCATTATTAATTAGATTAGTTTTTTAAAAAGTAATAGTCTATGGTAAATCAATTAGTTAACCTGCTTTGATATATAATTTTTTAATATCAAATTAAGGAGTATTTAAATATTCTTTATCCTATACTCGAGATGATTTTAGACTAATCACAAACAGATTTTTTGATAAAGGATCAATTCTACAAGTCATACTATTCTATATAGTCGAAAAGAGAGATTTGTTAGAAATAACTGCACAGTTATTAGTGTTAAATTCATATTGGCTAGTATCTGTTAAGGAATTTAGAGTAAATATTTCAACACTAAATTTTGATACTAATTCACCACCAATTCTATAGTAGGTATAATAATGAACAAAATAGTCAGTAGTGCACCAATCATATTTTATGAGCTTATTACAAATGCATTTGTCTCCTTCTTTGACAAACCCGTTGTAGCAATATAATTAGTTGGTATTATTATCGCAGTTTAATGAGCCTTTTGGACATTTCATGCACAAGTCTGATATCTAATATAACCCCTTTGGACAAGTACTACAGGATGGTAAGTTAAATGAATCCTTACATCTAATGCATTCACTTGCTATAATACTATGATAATCTTAACAATAAGATTACTATAACACTCTCTTTTCAAATTTAGTTGTTGAATTGAGAGGAATAGTATCTTATTAAGAAGAGAAGCAGCTAATACTGAAGAATAAACTCCAGAAGAGTACTATTTAAATCATTTTGGTTTATTGTTAATCTTAATTTAAAAAATCAGATAAAAGAGAAAAATGAACAATTTATTAATTTAGATTTAAAAAACTATATTAACTTTACTGAAAAAAATATTTGAAATTAATTTCTTGCTTATAGAAAGATTCATAATAAGATTCCTGATTATCAGTAATAATATTGTGATTTCCATGAACATAAATAAAATCACCATTTATTTTTAATTAAAATAATAAGTATCTAATATTTTTTACCTTACAATACTTAAAGTAATTTGAAAAATTGACATAAAAATTAATAGGCGCTTAATGAGAAATAAATAATTTGTATCCTTGAATAGGACTCATAAAATATGAATGATCTACTTAAAAGAAATAAAGGAATTTTAAAGATTACTGTTTATATTATAGATAAATATCAGTTTAAATATTTATGATGGGAGATAGTTGAAGTTTATTCTATTATCTATGGAAACCAATAAAGATTTTCTATTAGTAATAAAAAAATATAAAGTGGATAATTAAGATATTAATGGTAAAAATTAAGAATTTCAATTTATTATCAAGTAATAAATTGATAAACTTAAATACTTTTGTTTTTTCCGACTAATCTAATTTATCATAATTTATCGAAAAAACCTTAAAGTTTTTTAACAATCTATTGTAAATCCAAACAAATTTGAAGAAGAATCTGTTATAATTTTTATCAAATAATTAATTAATTTTGAATTGTAACTTAAAATAAATATCAAATTAATATTTTTCAAAATATCAAATATTAAGGATTTTCTATAATTAATCTTCTAATTTCTAAATAGATATTAGAAAAAATGATTGAGAACTTTAAGTAGAAATATTTTATTTAAAAATAAAATTGTGGAAAAGATACAATTAAAGTTTAGAGATAATATCTCTATTAAGATAAAGATTATTTGAAAAATTAACTTTTCCATACTGTGGAAAATGGTTTGATTTAATAAAATTCCTTCAAAATAATATGTATAAAAATCTGAAATACAATCCCCAGTTTAAATTAGTATTTTCAACATATTTATGTTAGATAATTTCAAACATTTTCTTATTATAAATAATTTCCACTTAAAGGTATCTTTTATTTTATATTTTCAATGTTAATATGAAATTTAATTACAATTCATAAGAATAAAGAAATTAGCAAAAATATATATAGAACTATATTATTTTCTTTAGTTCTTTAATTTCCATTAATATCCACTATACATTTACTGTAGTTATTAATTTAAATAAAATATTAACGCTTTTTCCTAAAATAATGTATCTTATATTAGTTAGTTTTTATATTAAAATAAATATCTAATAGGTTTTATCAAGTGTTTTTTATATTTAAATATTCAAATTATATTCTTTTTTCATTTTATCTATTATTTGTTGCAGTAATTGAAGGCAAATGAATAGTCTTATTTTTACTTAAATTCCTATGAGTAATAAATTTGCAATATTCAATTTATTTTTCAATTTGCTGTCTTTATTAGTTTAAATTTATAATAAAGATTAATTTTTAGTCCATTAACAAAAGTTTATTGATAAATTAGATTGGTAAAAATTGTTATTTATTAAATAGCATTTTGTATTTAAAAGCTCAATATTCTTCTAAAATTAATATAAATTGTGTAGTCAGTATTGATTTCCTAATTTGGATTATCTAAAAAGTATTTTTTATAAGATAATATTTGCGGAATAAATTTATTACAAAAAATTTGATAGCTTATTAGAAATCTTTGAATGATTAATTATATGAACTATATATCAAAAAAAGCTGGAAATCTTTCCTAATTTAGACCTCTAAAGATGAAGCTGATTTACTGGTGTTTAATTAATTAATTTTTCTTTAAGAATTTAGTATGCCCATTTGATTTCTTAAATTAATTTCAACTAGTAATAAGCAAATCATAAAATAAATACGCTAAATCCTAAACATACCAACTATTTTTTAATTGCTTTTTTTAATTGAAATTTTAAAAGCAGTAATTCTGTAATAACTAACAGTAAATAGGAGAGGGGAGCCAACCAAAAAGTGATAAAAAAGTAAGAGTAGAAATAATTTACCCTTAATAAGAATCATGAATGCTCAGGCAGAGAGATTGTAAGTAAGAAAGTTAGATGCATTTTTAGACAAAGAAACATTTTTAACCTAAAAATAATTCGAATTTCATATCTTATATTTATATTCTAGCAAACAATTGAAATTCTAAAGACACCTGCCTCTTAAAGAGCAGAGATTTAGATAAGCTTCTTATAGCAGGAAACAAATCACATAGGTTTATTTAAAACATACAAAGAGGAAGATGAAAATGATGAATTGCAGAGACTCTGCTGTATGTATATGAAATACGAGTATTTTTAAAAAGACTAAACTGTCTTCAAAATAGGTAATTAATCACTTTCTTTGAGTGCAATAAATATTATTCAAAAGCTTTAAAAGATAGTGTTAAAAGGATTATCCATTTTAACCTTTATATACATTTAATAGATGATGTGGGAACAAAGTTCTACATTATAATTTCTGGAAGAGTAGGTGTTTATATTCGCATGCCGAAACATAAAAGATAAGAAATTATATTAGAAACTGGAGGTGAAGCAAATCCAATAGAGGAAGATCCTTTATAAATGGTGAAAGAATTAAGGATGGGAGATTCTTTTGGTGAGCTTGCTTTAATGAAGAACAGCAAAAGATTAGCATCTATCATTTGTATAGAAGATTGTCATTTTGGTGTTATAGATAAAAAGATTTTCAATCTTGCTCTCAAGGAGAAAGAAGAAGAAAAACTAAATATCCAAATGAGATTTCTTGCAAATTCTCCGTTATTTAGCAGATTACCTAAGAATACAATTAAAATCCTTCATATGAATGCATTTTATGTATAATACTAGAAGAATCAACCTGTATATTTAGAAGGATAAAATCCTAGTGCATGCTATGTTATTAAAAGTGGCGAATTTACTGTAATCAAATCTTAATTTATCTTAGATTTATTGATTAAGAAGAATTTGAAATGTCAAAATTATAATTTAATTTAATCATTTTTTAATGATTAGTCTTATTGTTATTATTCTCAACTTAATGTACTTTTACATTTCGATTTATATTAAAACTATTTTTATATTTTAAATAGATATTTAAGACTATTTAGCATGTAATAAAACCTCATGAAAAAAAGAATTAATATCTTGCTGGTATGGATGGATAAAAGACTATTGAATTAAAAGTAACTACAAAATATCGTTAATATTTTAATATTTTTACAAAATTCAATAATTAAAGATTAGTGTATTGGGCAAAGGTGAGCTTTTTGGAGAAATTGAATAAATATCTGGAGAAATACGTTAAACGAGTGCTTATTGTACAAGCTTAGATGGAGGAGAATTGATGATAATAAATAGAACAGATTTAGAAGGAAGAGTACTTTGTGAAGAGGAATATAAATAATAATTTGAAAAGTTTATTTCAATGAAGAAAACATAGTTGCAAAATCGAATTGAAGGGATGAAAAGATAACTATCAAAATATCAAAACTACAGATTTATGACTAGTGCTTTAAAAATTCATCAAGTTGATGTGTGCGAATAGATAAAGAACAAGCAACTAGATTATTCAATAGATGCTCTTAATGATATAATTTCTAGCTAAAATGATAATACAGTAGATGACCAAATTGGATTGTAATCTACATAAAAATCATAATAAAAATTAAATTAGTTATAGAATTCAAAGCGTAAATCAAAATCTTCAAATAATTTAGGAGGTGATTTTTAATAAAAAAATTAAAGCACTTCTCAAATGAATTCTAATGCCACTTAAAAAACTATGCAGAGCACAAATACATTTAATGAATTACCTCTACTACACGATGAATATGGATAGACTAAATAACAACAACAATAGTAGCAGCTATAACCATTTTAGTAATTAGTAAATAGTTCTCGTACTGCAAAACAAGATTTTAATGATGATAAATTTTAAGAACTAACTTCCCATATTACTAAAAATACTAAAGAGCAATTCATGAACAAGTGGTTTGGAAATGGAGAAAATAATGAATAAACTATAAAGCAGCCAAAAAAAGAGCAAATAATGAGAGTTGAGTTAAACTCATATACATAATTGAAAAATAGTATCAGAAAGAAAACTGCAGTTGCTTTGAGTAAATAATATAGAATTCCTTATGAAAAACTAATGTATGCTGGGAGCTAATATGATATCAGTTAAAGTGAGAATTAATTGTAAGCTCAAAACTAGCACCTCTTAGCTTAGTAACAATTGCTGTAGTAACCTATTAACAAGAACATAGAAGGATAGAAAACATCTTCTTAATTAAAGTTGAGAGGATAATCTCTATCAACTCTACACAATTTATCTACATCTAGGAATATGAATACAAATTAGAATGCATCATAAACTAAAATTAAAAGTCTAGCAAATTTAGATGGAAAATTAAATTAATTGAATCTCAAGAAATAATTATCCAAAATAATAAATAAAAATGAAGTTGCTTTAGAATTTATTGAAGAAAGAAAAGATGGAGAAGAAACTGCTTAAAATTAAGTATAAATCACAAGATTTGATGTTAATCAGAGGAGAGTAAAGAGCCATGCTAATATGAGAAATTCAAATAAGAAAACAAGTTCAAGTGATAATTTTACAAAAAGGAATAGTTTTAAATTAGAGTATTTAGATAAGTTAAAATAATTCAAAATGCAGTAAATGTAAGAAATGAATTCAATTGATTCTATGAGAGTGAGTTAGTACAATTAGAATTAAGACACTGAAATAATAGAAGACTCTCACCTAACCTAAACAATCGAATATCATTATAATAACAGTACAAACGAAGAAGGAGGGAAGAAGTATTAGCAGCGTTTAAAAGCTTTTTTAAAACTAGATATCCACACTGAAAACTAAACAAGTGACAGTTCTCCTATAAGCTCAGTAAATATAAATAGTCCTAATCTAACCAAAAATAAAAAACAAAGTTAATCTTCAATATTTGGAGGAACTTCTAATTTTATCAAATCTCAAAATGATATTAGGAATTCACCAAATATAGTTTCTCTTAAAAATGCTGAGATCTTCTTTGAAAAGCAAGGCAGAAAATCTGCAAAAAAATAGCATTTAAGACTTCATGACAATAAAGACTCTCCTTTAAAATTGCACCACTCGTAATCAACTAAATCATCTTCTGTTGCACTATTTTCTGCTAAGAAATTCGTAGACGATAGCATTGTTAACCCTTATTTTGTTTCAGCTATTCCTGGATTTTAAATTGATTAAACTGAAACCATTGCTAAGCCAGCATAGAATGATTAAGCAATTTCTTTAAATATTTCTCAATCATAGCCTTTATCTCCTTTAAATCCTTTTAATAAAGTATTTTTTGGATCAAAATAACTATCTGTATCTAGTTATTATAAACCTAAAAGTTTTTAACTAAAACAAAGAGAAGATATAGAAAATAAAGATAAAGAAATCTCTACACCAGAAAAAGCTGATCTAACATTAAAAGGAGAGAAATAGCTTGCAAAATCCTAAAATATGCAAAGATCTCTTATTTTTAAGAATGATTCTTTAAATACTGATATGAATTAGATTATATCTATAAAATCTATAGGGTCTGCATAAGATTTAAATTAAAGAACATAATCATCTGAAAGGTTATTTAGAAAGAATAATAAATTAGCAACTACCTCCACTAATTTAATATTTAAAACTCAAAGTAATTCTCAAGGTTTAGGAATTTAATTCCTTAAAAACATAAACCCTTATTTCAAGAAGAAATAAAATAATGAAAAATAACCCATCTATAAATTTTAATAGGATTCTCCTTTAATAGTAAAAAAAGTTCAAGTTGATTCGTAATAACCAAAGATGCTTAATAACATGTTTTAGCCTTCTAAGTATAATACTAATCAATGAAAATTGCTTTTATTGATTGAATAATTATTACAATTTATATAAGAAACCTACTTTACTCTATTTATAATAAACTACAGTATATATTAAATTACAAATGAAATCCTGCAAAATATTTCAAATTTTCATGTTTATCTTAGAATTAAATTAGGGCCTATAATAAGGACTTTTTTAACTATGAAAGCTATGTGGGTTGTAATAGATTTAACTCAGAGTTTTTAAAGAATATCATCAATTTTATTGAATAATTGAAAGAATGATAAATAGAAGATTTATTTATTAAACCCTCTTTTTTTTCATTTTAAATTATCAAGACATTATTTTATAATAATTAATATAATTGTTAAATTGAAAGAAAATGAAAAAAAATATATATCTTTATTAATTTAATTTGATTTCAAAAATTAAAATTTCTTTATACTTTTCTATTTTTCTGATAGAAACAATAGATATTTAAAGATAATCGAATCTATTTAAAATATTGTATGTAAATAAAATTTTTAGATATTTAAATTATTATAAAGCCTTGTAAATTACTAAAAAAATTTATACATTATTAAGAAGAAGACAATTTTATTAAATGAATCAAGAAGAATAGTTTTTAAAAATAGAATTTTAGCAAAAGTTAGAAGAAGCTGATTACTATTTCAACTTACCCGCTCCTGAAGAAACTCCTTATGATAATAAGTATAAATCTCGTGAGATTCTTTAGACTCTTTTAAAGCATAAATTCTTTGATAGCGAAAATGAATTCAGTCCCAAATATAAAAAAATATGTGCAGCACTTATTAAAATGAAGTTAGGTGAGAATTTTTCAGATACAGAAGAAAATGGATTAGCTGAAGGATTTTATAAATAGGCTTTAGAATTATTCTAATAACTTGATTATGAAGAAATCCGTTAATATTTTAATTATCTTCAAGAATTATACAATATCTATGGACTTTTAAGTATTAATCGTGATGAAAATGAAATAGGTTTAGCATTTTTAGGTAAAAGCAAGGAACTCTATACAAATTTATTAGAATCTGCAGAATGTAAGTCTGTTAATGGATAACCCCCAAAAAAATTAGTAAATTTGAGCTCATAATTTAAGAATAGCGAAGCTGAACGCTTTTATTATGTATATCAAGGAGGAATTTGTCTTGCAAAAACTGAAGCTCTTTACACTCTCACTCTTTTCTACCTCGCCTAAGCCTATACAAAATTAGGTCATCGTGAATTAGCTGCTTAATATTGTGGCGAAACAATGAAGCGCTAACATGCAACTAATACTTTTGATTTAAAAGATTTCTGCGTAAATTGTATAAGTCTTGCAGAATATTACTAAGGAATTGGAAATTTCTCTTAAGCTTAATATCTTCTATTAGTAGGAGAATCTTTGATTCCTGTAGAAAAAAAGAGAAAACTACGTGCTACATTCTAAATGAGTCTTGGCCATATGATGCTTGATTATATGACTTATAATGTAAAAGTTCTTAAAAGTGAGAACAAAGAATAAGAAACCACAAATTTTGAAAAAATTATTAACAATAGAAGCCTTTTCTTTGAATCTATTACTTCCATTCCTTTCCCTAATTTAAAGGTAGCTAAAAATGTTGAAGAAATAAAGAGTATTTTCCGTCAGTCTAATACCCAGTTAAAGAGAGCTCTTGAATACTTCAAGTTAGATGGCTTTGTTACTGAACATATTTAAATAATTGATGATTAAAGCTCACTTTATTAGTAGCTTATTTAATTAGAAGAAAATCATTCACTTGTCCTTGCCATGCTTGAGAAAAGAGCATAATTAATTGAGCCTATTTATCATGAATTGAACCCTAAAGCATACATAGAAACCTGGTAAAAACTATTAGTCGAATTATCAGAAATCTATCATGATATGTTCAATATTAATTTCAATGAATTGTTTATTAATTCTACTAAGGCTCCCAAATAAAGTAAAATAAAAGAAATGAATACTTAAGGAGAGAAGTGTATAGCTTTCTTTGATTAAATTGCAACATTATTATAAGAAGATAAGGATGCCGAAAAAAATAGTTCCTACTTCCACTCAGTAGTAAATGCTAAATTCAACAATGCTAAGATCTATTCAAAGTTATATAGAACTGAAAAGAAAGATAAAGTTGAAATATTAACTAAATCGCTTAACACATATAAGTGGATTTGTAGTTATATTAAAGAAGAAGTTGCTAAATTTGGTGCTCTTGATGGCGTATTTTCTCAAGAACTTAAAATGTGTAGTGAAATGTGCGAATTATTACCAAGCAAAATTGATAAAATTAATAATTCTTGAATGTTATAAGAAAGTAATACAAAATATTTGATGTATTTGTTTAAATACCATTTAACAAAATAATTGCCATAAACAAATATTTTCTCTATGATTTTCTATTACCATAAGAAAATTTTTAATTTGATGTATTTATTTAAAAATTACTTGACAATATAATCTGCCATAAACAAATATTTTCTCTATAATTTTTACTATTACCTTAAAATATTGATGTTCATCCTATATTTTCTCACCTAAATTAGTTATGATAGTTGAGTTTAAATTTATTTTAAAAATCTAAGAAAAGAATGATAAATAAATAACATTTTTTCTTCCACGTTCGTCTAAAAAATTAATAATATCTTAACACTTTAGTCTCTCATTTTAAAAAAGATTAGGTAGGAATTTTTATAATATTTTGAAAATAATGGTTTTATTTGCTAATATGGGCTTTTTGAAATTCTTTAAAATGAAAATAATAATAGAGAATGGTTAAATTATGGTTATATATAAACCTTATAACAATCAGAAAACATTTTCAGCAATAAAATCAGTTTTTATAATATTAGCCACCATCATTTTTTACTATTTTACTTGAGTTTTGTATTTAAAACTATATTTTCTCGCTGATAGTCTACCTACAAAAAATATGTCTATTTTTATAAAAAAGCATAAGAAGACTATATATTTCTTAACTTTACAACAGCAATTATTAATTCTTTCATATTATTCTAAAACAAATGAGTAACATACTCTACATCTATTTTTTGAATCATTTTTAACTAATTTGTAATATATTAAAAATGGCTAAATTATTATTTGGAATTCGAATTTTACTTACTACAATATATGCATGATATTATAAGTTAAATAAAATGACCACTGATTTACCTATGATAGTAAAGTATAGTATTATATTTTAAAAATATATTATAAAGTAATAATTATTTTTGTTTTCTCTTGTCTGATTGGTAGTTATTTTTTTCACTTTTTTATGAGACTATTTAAAATTTTATTTTTTCATACTACATTAAATTCTAATGAAATAGATCTTAACTTTTAAAGTTTAAATGGCAGTAAAGATGTTGAATTGTACATATGATTAGTTAGTTTTATTCTATAAAATAAAACTTTATTATTTATTATTTATAGTCTACTATCATAAATAGTAGCATTAAACCAATATATCCCCTTCCTAAAATAACTTTATTTAAAAGTCTTAAGGCAGTAAAAGGCAGAAAAAACTGGAGGTGGGAGTAGGAAAGGGTGGGTGGTGAAATTAACTGTTTACAGATTCATTTTTATTAATTTTATTTATATCGATGACTTAATAACTAAAACAGGTAAATTTAAATAGGAATATAAAAGATCGTCATTATTTGTTGACAATTTAATTTGTAATGCTAATTATGTAAATAGTTCTCTACAAAATCTCTATCTAATTCATAAATGATTTTACAATAAATAATTGATCTTCTATATTAATAAAGTATATAATTAGGAGTATTTCTCAAAAGAAGACTATTTTAAATATTCTCTCTCCTTTTGGACAAATATAATTAATTTTATTATAAAGAAAAGAATACCAAACATAATACAAAAATAAAACATTAAATATGAATTTTTCTGATTACTAAGAGAAGATGAATATAGAAAATGAAGATTTCTTTGAATATTTGGGCTATAAATTTAATTATGAATAAATATCAAAGATTAGTGGCATATCAATTTACTGTGAAAAGAAGAGTCTTCAAGTGAATGATTTTCTTTCTTAATTATCAAGATTCTATGATGAATTTTGTTAAAGTTCGAATTTCTAAATGATTTTAGAAGATGAGATTGGAAGTAATATTATTACTATCTTTGACATCTTAAATGGTAGTTTAAATGATATTATTCAAAATGGGTTCTTTTAATTAGATATCTTAAAAGATATTGGAAAAAAGAAAAGAGACATTTTACTTACATTTTATAATTTTTCTTAATTCAAATTATTATGTGAAGATATATAGAGAGTTATTCGTGATAACTATCAAGAATTATAATAATCTTATGCTAATATGACAAAGTAAGAACATGATGATATTGAAGACTAGACTACAGTATAATCTCATCTAAGTTAAAACAGCTTAGACTACTCCTTAAATGATGTTTAGAGTTCTATCTTATGTGAATTTTAAACTAATAATTGGATATCTAACAAATTTCTACACGAATTCACTCAGATAGTCGCAACCTGTATAGATTAATAGGATTGGAAGTCTATTGAAGTAAAATTAAATGAATATTGTCTTCCAATAAATATTCCTAATGCAGAATTATTTCTTAAAAAATAATTTAATTAATAGAAATAATAACAATAAGATACTAAAATAATAGATTGCTTGAAAAAAATTGAATATTTTAATTAAAGATCTAATTAATAGGTGCTATAAGATTTAGAGGAGATGAAATAAATTGGTTTAAATAATCACCCAATAGATATTTATAAATAAATATTTGAAATAGAATTAGTTTATCCATTTATATATAAAAATGATCCAATCTTACTTGATTTATATTTAGATAAGTTTTCAAAACCAAAAATAGATTTAACTCTCAATCAACTTAAAACCCTAAGTTAAAACGGATATGATTCTATAGTAAATATTTTAAATCATTTCACAAAATAGGAAATTAACAAATTTTAAGGAGATTTAATGGAATCTTAGGAATTATTTACCTTTTTCTCTACTATAAAGCCATTTAATTTAACTGAAAGATTATTAAATCTAATAAATAAAATTAAGATTGTTCTCTATTAGTAGAATATTAATACAGATTTTTTAGAAAGAAATATTGAGAAAACCTACATTTTCAATTACTAAACTCTTAAGAAGTTTGTCAAAATAGCCTTACAATAAGAATAATTCTATGAATAAAATAAGTATGAATGCTAGATTATTTTTTCTGATGATTTATATTAGAATATCTATGTAAGAACAATTATTTAAGAAGAATTATACCAAACTAAAAAGGGTTTAAGCTTCTCAAATTAAAAACTCCTTTAATATTTCTAAGACATTTTCTAATTTTATTATGATTTAATCTAAAATCCATTAGAATTGATTAAATAAATATGCTCAAACGATGTAGGAAAAAGATAAAACATTTTTATTTAGGAGTTTGACATCCTAAATACTAATAATTTGAGCGAGTTTCTTTTAGATTTCATAAAAATTCTGATAAGAGACTCCTAAATTTTGCTATATCTTCTTAGAAAAATATTTGAAAATGAATTGAAAAAATTTAATCTAGATTTAGTACAATTAAATGAATTATTTGATTAATTTAGTCAATTTGGATTAAATTACTTCTATTAATACGAAAATATAGAATAAATTTAGGAAATTGAAAGAACGATCAAAGAAAATAAGTTATTATAATATATATTTGGTAAAGATTTTTACGACTAATCTCTGATAACTAAAGAAAGTTATATAAATTACTCTTAAATTTAAGATTAATCAAATAAATTGAATATGATTTTCAAATATTTCTTAGAAAATAAAATTAAAATTGATGATTGCATGGTCTTTAAAGAACAAAATGAATTACCAATAGAAGTACAAATAAAGGAGGCAGCTATTCTCCTTTCATAGGGATAGTATTAAAATTTTGTATAAATAATTTTTAATATCATTCTTTATTTATCCTAAAGAAACTAAGATCTAAGCCAATTGTTCTAAAAATTAACTTAAGAACTTATGAATCTTAATATAAAAAGTGATTTACTAAACTAAAAATCAATTACAGAATACTTTTTCAAGAGTGCTGATAATGAAGTTTCTTATAAATTAACTTAATTACTCGGATATTCAAATCCTATTCCTCTAATATAATCTCAATTTGATATTCATACATAATAAATAAAATAGACACTAGCTAAAAATAGTTTCTGGCTTTTATCTAATTAGGACACTGTAGTAGCTTCATTTGGAATAGGTTACTAAAGAGGAAAGTCAACTCTATTAAATGAACTATTTTTAACTTCTTTTGAAATTAGCAATAAATCGTTTGTTTTTTAGTAAAGTGCAGATATTTAATCAAATAAAACATTTAAAACAAATTAAAGAGAATATTTTGTAGTAGATTTTCATGGTGATTGTTTAGAAACTGATAAAAAATATCTCAAAGGATTCTATAAATTCTTTATAATTCAACTTAACCATAATTTTTTAAAATCATAGAAATTTAGTAAGTTTATTTAAAGTTGGAGTTAGGTGGATGAAAATTTTGAAAGAACTTGCTTTTTAATTAGAGATTATTCAGAATCAAAACCAAATTTTAAAGAATATTTTTGCTTTAACGAAGTGAGATAAAAGTTGAATATTTCATTCTTTAAAGATAAGAATGTTATCATTATTCCTAACCTTACAAAATAATAGAAAAATGATAAAGAATTTATAATTTCATAATCAAGGTCGCTTTTGGATTCATTAATTATAACTAACTCTAAGTATTTATAATATTCTTGCAGAGATATATTATAAGATACTCTATTGAATCCAGATGATGAAGAAAAGAAAATCTTTCTTCATGTTAGAAATATTTCCTAAAAGTTAATTTAGATTGACAATTAAAGCCTTTTCGGTATATATCCAATTTTTTAATAATACTCAAGACTGAAGCTTAAATTATAAAGAAAGCATTTTCTACAAAATTCGGATATAGATTTTAAATACTAAGAGGTTGATGATGATCGAGACTACAATAACCTTCATATAAGATATTCAAACTATTCAATCAACGATGATTAATAGAGAAGTGTTGGATCACAACAATTTGAGCAAATACTGATTTCACATCTGAATTTCCATAACACGATTATGCATTTTATCAGCGAACTTAAGTATGTTAATAAATTCAAACTAAATAACCTTAATTAAAAGAAGAAAGAATTGAAAGGTTAGCTGAATACATTGTAATAGCAAAAGAAAAATGTAAGATTACCTGAAATTGTTTAGATAGAGCAAAATATTAGAGATATTAATGAATTAATTGACGATAATAAAATTTCGATAGAAATAATGTGGAGAGAAATAATATAGCTCTATTAAAAACACCCAACTTATCATAAAAATTAAATGATTTTAGATTCTTTTAGAAATTTTATTGATAAAGGATATCCTTTTGAAATAATAGATGGAGAGAATTTCTATTTCCCAAAAGAATTTCTATCAGATGTATTCTAGCATGATATGTTTAAAAATAAGAAGCTGTGCGTAGTGAGCATAATTGGACCTTAAAATTCAGGTAAATCAACTCTGCTTAACTATTTACTTGGATGTGATTTTAATGTGAGTGATGGTAGGTGTACAAGAGGCATTTATGGAACAATAATAAAATCAAAAACTCCTCAATTTGATTTGATATTGGTTATTGATTCTGAAGGACTTTAATCTCTAGAAAAGAATGACCCAGAATATGATAGAAAAATAACTCTATTCTGCTTGACAGTAAGTCATTTGGTAATAATCAATGTTAAAGATTAGCTCACTAATGATATGCTTTAATTACTTGAGGTTTGCATTTCAGCAAGACAAAATATAGAATCTAATACGATTTAATAGCCAATAATTGAAATTGTATTTAATTAAAAGGCAGACCCTAATTAAAATAATGCTTAACAAGCTATAGATAATGCTATGAGGTCACTTGAATCAAATAAACTCTTAAATGAAATTAATGTTTCAAATGATAATGTAACATCTCTTCCAAGTGCAGTGACTTTAGAAATTGTAAATCTATGGGGAGAAAAGCAGCAGCAGTGGAGATATTTGAAAACATAAGTTGACTTTGTAGAAAGAGTCAAAAAATTAGGTGTTAGTATATTTAATAAGCTGCTTGGTGATTTTAAGATTTAGTATAATAATTAAACTTCTGTTAATAAGGAAACATTAGATAATATCGATAAATGGATAGATATGGCTTCTACTATCTATTAAACAATTTCGCTTCATCCAACTTTAACAGCTTTTAAAGATATTCGTACAAAGCAAGTTGACTTTAAATTAAAAGAATATATAAAATGTGAGATCGATAAGTTATTTAATTTAAAAGTTAGCTAGTAAATTGAATAAGATACAGCTTAACTATCATTGGAGAACTCTGAATTATATATAAATAAACTTTGTGAAGAAAAAAGGAATATTTTATTTCAAGGATATGAAAGAGTTTGTAATACTTTCGAGTTTGATATAGGAGAAGTTTTAGCAAGAAATAAGAATTATATAAATATTTAAATAGATTCATTTAAAATAAACTATTTGAATGAGATAAAAATTAGCAAAAATACAAAAAAAGTTTTTAATACCTTGGATCAAAGTATTTATGTATTTGATAAAAAGATTAAAGATTTAAAATTATAAAATTGTTCAGTTGAAGAGGTTAATAATGAGTTCAATTAAATATTTGACAATGAATTGAAATAGATTGAAAATAATATTCCCACAAAGAAATAAACTATAACAGATGCTATCTAATTTGTCAGTGACTAATATAAAAGGTATTGCTAGAGTGATTTAATTTCATATACGAATGATGAAACTATATTAAATGAGAGATACATAGATATATAGTTAAATGAATAATTGTAGAGTTTGATTTAAAGAAAAGAAGTTTTTTATGGAAATAATAACCAGAATAAGAAATACATATTCAATAATAAAACTTTTCAATTGCACTTAGAGAAATTTTGTAATTCTATAATTAATTAATAAAAACTAACAGAGTATTATAATTTGAGCATAAGATTATTAGAACTTGCATTCGCTTAATTAAAACCACTTACATACTTTACTAAGCCTGTTGATAATAAAACTAAAAATAGTAAAATTAATAAATAATTTAAATCTCCTAATTAATAACCATTATATAAGAATTAAAATGAGTATAACCATTCGTATCCTGCTCAAACTAAAGATGCAATATCACAGATAAAAGCTCATTCTCCTATTCATGATGACCAAAATTTAAGCAAACTAAAATAAATGAAATAGATTGATTATTAAAGAATTAAAGAGTATAATTAAACTCTTAGTATTTTAAAAATTAAAGTTGATCAATCTTTTATTTAGAGTTAAATAGAATAAAATTTAAATATAATAAATAACAAAACTAAGCTTATTATTTTTGGAAATGAGGAGTATATAACTATATAAGATCTTTATATAAAGGAACAAATAGAAGTTTTAATCACAAAATTTAATGAAAAATCCAATTAATAATATTTGATGGAGAGAATAGCTAAAAAAATAGAAAATATAATTAATAAATAATAGGATAGAGGAAAATAAAATTAACTGTAATATTGGAAACCATTTATTGAATGGGTTAGAGGATAGCTCTAGAATAATATGGGATCCTAAGATATAATAGATATTACTTAATTTATTAAAAATATATGTTAAAACCTTAAATCGAAGATTAAAGGTAGAAAAGTAACAGAAATGTTAATTTAGAGTATTTGCGGATATATAAATAATGAAATAAAATTACAAGAAGATCTTATAGAAATTTTCAATATTAAATTTTAAAAAAACTTTAAGTCATTCATACACAGCATTGCTTTAATGTATTTATTCAATCAAGAATCTCAACTTAGAACTGATTAACTCTATAAGCCAATAAATGATTTTAAATGTAAGAAGGAAGAGAGAAGATAATTATTTATCTAAAAATTTGAAACTCAAGATAATAATAATCATAGTTCAGCATTATAATTCTATTAACTTTTTAAAGAGTTTACTCTATAGCATATTGAAAAGTTATTAAAAGAAGATATTAATAAAATAAATCATAGCAATGAAATTAGTCTTAGTAGAATTGATCTGCAAGAATAACTCGAAGCAAGTTTAACATCTTTCTCTTTAGAAGAAGCAAATGAATATTTATCATAACCTGAAAAAATGATAAGTAAAATACTTGAAAAAAGATTAAATGTTGCAATTGAGTAAATTAAAGATACTAAGAAAAAATTAATTAATCTTTTCTTAAATTCAATCTCTGATTTTAATAATCAAATAATTAATATAAATTAACATATTCATAAATAAATTAAAGATTTAAATGAACAGGAATAAGAAAACAATCTAGATATATAAGTTATTTAGAGAGTTTAATAAATTATACCACTTTATAATACTAATTAGTAAGAGGTGAATTAAAGTTTTATTTTAAAAATATAAGAATTTAAATAGAATTAAATTGAAGAAGTCAAAATGAATGCATTTTCACACTTTATCTTCAATATTCTTACATAAGATCCTAGTAAAATAGTAATACAAAATACAGAATATACAGTTTAACTCGATATGCCTTTGCATTTCTCAGTTTAAATACAGAACAGATTTATATTCAAAGAATTAAAAAATAGTTCATCTTTTAATAAAATTCTTATAAATAATCTCACCGAATTTATTTAATCCTTTGGTAAGTATTTAAAAGAGCTAGAGGACTATATCTCTTCTATAGATACTATATCTACATTAAATATTGAAAATGAAATATCAGATATTAACCAAAGAATTTTAAGTTGCTAAGCTAAATGCCCCTGTTGCGATTAGAGTTGTGATTAAGATCACTGGAAATTTAAAGGAATACCAATAGGTGAAAATGAAAATAAACACACATCTAAATCTGGTCATAGATTTGTTGCTTTTAAAGGAGTCTAAATGGAAACATTAAATTAGCCTGCTCTTATATTATGCAGTGATTATAAAGATGAAAATCTTATTATCCACAAAAATTAAAAAATGGCTTGGAAAGAGTTTAAATAAAATAATCCTTCTTGGGAATGGAACATTAAGCTATAGGGCGATTAAATATAATAAAGAGCTAAATGGAGTTATCTTTGGAAATTAGTTGGAAAATAAATTTGTAAAAAATATGATATTAAAAATTATATTTCATAAATGAGTGCTTAATAGATTGAGTAGTGCACTGTATAACAAAAAAATATGCATTTTATTTTTGCTTTAGATGAAAGTTAAAGTATGAAAGGATAGCCTTTTAAAGATTTATATAAGTCTTTAAAAGAATTCATAAATTAAAGAGTGATTAAACAATTTTAATATAACACTGAAGATATATGTTCTATAATAGGATTTAATAATCAGGCTTATTTGCATGTAAAGTATGAAAAAATATCTTCTCAAACAATTAACAGAGTACCAATAAAAAATAGAGGAGGAGGTACATCTTTCGAGAATGCTTTTGAAGAAATAAATGAGGTTTTATCTTAAAATAGAAATTATGATGAGAATATAGTAATAGTTTTCTTATCAGATGGGGAAGGTAAGTTACCTCTTTATTAAATCAAATAATTAAAAAGCGAATATAAAGGTAAAATTAAATAGTTTTGGACCATAGGATTTGGTAATTACGATTTTTAGGTATTAAAACAAATTGCTGTTGAACTTTAGGATTATGGAGGATAATTTTTATAAGTTTTAGATGGAAACTAACTAATATAAGAATTTTAGAGATTTGCTTATATAATACCAAGTTGAAAATTTATTTAAAAATAATTTACAGTAATCTCAAAATAATAATAAGAATTAGTTGTCATTTTACTTTTGCATTTATAAATTCATAGAATAACTTTTATAACTTTAAAATCAATAATTATAAATACAGTTGGTACTCATATTTAAGAGTACGAAATAAAATAATTTTTAACATATTTTTCACTCTTATATAAAAATCGCTCTTGAATAAAAAAACACCTTTCCTTAAATTACAATTTCTATTTATTTGATATTTTAAAATAAAAAATGAAATTTTTAAAAATTAAGAAGATGAAAAATCAAGAGTGATTATTAAAAGCAATTCAAATGAATACATTATTATATATTAAATAATATGCTTTGAAATAATTTGTTTATATAATATTAAACGCAATTTCTCATTATGATTATGATTATGATGACTATTATTGATTTTCATTTTCCAATAATATTTTATCATTATCATCATCTTGTTCTTCATATTCTTATAGTTGTAAATCATTTATTTTATTTTCTTATTCAGTGAGTTTACTGTATACACATTCCATTCTCCTCCAACTTCTGCCTATATCCAAGCTTTGCTTAAGAATTATAAGAAAGTATAATGGTTTTTTATTTTATTATTCATTAATTAATAGTCCTAAAAAATGGATGTATATTTTGATTTTAAAGATTATTTACTGTTAAATCCATCGGTTATAACTAATCAGTGGTATTGGCTGGTAAATATTAGATTTCATAGCCATATGCTTCCAAATCCTTTTCAAAAGAAGAATATTAATGACCAGAAAAATTGTCTAATTATAAGATTCCATTTAGCCTACTTGCTTTTATTTTGCATATGGTATCATTATTTCATTCATCCAATTTTTGAATGCTAACTGATTATAATAAGAACCCTATTCTCTGTAATAGATTTTTATATCCCCAGGAAATATATAATGAAATATTAATTTAATGCCTTTTGAAAGCCAGACTACAATAGATTTTTAATTTTATTCCACTTTTTGAGATAGCGCAACCTATAGAATAACTTGTATTATTATTATTATTTCTGCCAATTTAAACATGATCTTCATTCTCTAGAGCTATTGTATAGTTACTAGTACTTTGATGAGTGGATTTGATTTATCAACTCAAATAAAATAAATAAGTTAACACTCGACTAGTAGAATTTTTATAAATTTTTTTTTAACTCAACTATGTTAAACTCGAGTTTAACTTGATGGACTCGATTAAAATTTTGGAATTTAATTAAAGAGGGTAAAAATATATTTATTAGATGTATATTTGCTTTAACTCATGAGTTAAGATGATTTATGATAGATATAGTTTGCAATTAATTATAGAATTGTATCTGATTAGTTTAATGGTTAATTTTCTAGTAAATTCATTTATTATATTTTATTGAATCACAAAATATTATAGAGCAAAAACTTGCATAGTTAGATTATATTAAAAGGATTTCTTCCACTTGATCAGATTGTTGAAGGATTATGCTAAAACTCATAACTCTCCTAATTTTCTACCTTATTTTCTTAAAATTCTTGCATGATAAATATAAACTAAAGAAAATGATTTTGAAATGTTACCTTTATCCTTTGCTTAATGTTTTAAATAATTAATTTTTAATGTTAAAGGAAAGGATTAGCAAGAATATTATTTCAATAAAATCCTTAAGTTAGATGTTTTTTAGTATAATGTAAGCTTAATAATGAAAATATATTAAATAAATAATACTAGATTAAGTCAATAAAATTAAAATCCTAATCCCCTCAAATTCATTACTTGTTAATTAAAACTTTCTTAAAATTAATAAATCTATTAATATAATTTTTTAAACTAACAACATATTAAAAATTATTCTTATTATCTTAATAGCTAATATTATCAATGCAATTATTCAGTCTATCACAAAATATTTAACATTTTACTTTAGTTTAAATCTTAATCACAAATATTTCAAAAAGAAAAAGCAAAAATAAAAATACATTTTTAAATATTATTATAATAAATGTTTAAATTATTTGAGTAATATCAGATTGTTAATTACACTTTAAAAATATTTTAACTTTTTAAAACAATATCCAAATATAATAAAAGCATTTTATAAGCATGGTAATTTTAAATATATAGTTTTAAATTATTAAGTAAATGAGAATTAAGATGGAAATAGATTAATTTTAAACTAGCACTCTTATTTAAGTATTGAAACTGATTATGAAAAAGAAATATAATATGAATAAAGTATATAATAGAAGTATTAATAATATATTTCAGTATTTGTTTAAAACTTATTATGCCTTCTCTAATTCAAATACTAGCTCTTCTAACTTAGAAGGAAAAACAACGAAATCAACTGTCTTGGATTCTCTTTATGCAATATCTTTATATTTAATTTAAACATTAGAAAATTGAGATTCGTTTGTTCTATTTTCACTTTCAACAAATTGCTTTTCTTTAGAGAGAATAAATTTATTTACACTATATTTCAAATCTATAACACTAGAAACTATTGTTATTAGTTAAAAAAGTACATTTTTGTTAGGTAATAATTGAAAATAAATTTTACTTCTCAAAGTAGATTTTAATTCCTTTAACTTAAGCTTATCTTTATTACTTCTAAAGGTCTTAATTATCATTTCAACATTTTCTTAATTTTATGATATAAGATTAATTTGATTTTCATTCCATAATATTTTTTAATTTACCTTTAGGAAAACCTAAATCTATTAATTCCTTACTTAGAATATTTTCATCAATATCATAACATACTGAATTTTTAATGATAAATTCAAGAGATGCAATAATAGCATTGATTTCCTATGAATCTAATTATTATTAAATTTATTAATTGCTAAAAAATACTAAATCATCTAAATATCTTACTAAAACCAGAGTTTTCTAGAGTTTTAACGAGCTAATCTGACTATATTAAATAAGACATTTAATATTTTAAAATATATACAAAGCAATTAAAAAAATAATGGTATTAAATGTTTACATTATCAATATCTTCTAAGTAATGTTATATTAATGCATTCAATACTAACTTCAACTTAATTGCAGTCTATATAATTTTAATTCAAAATAGTATGAGCGCTATTGATAAACTAATATGAATTACTATCTTTGTTAAGTTAGTTGATTCAGCTAAGAACCATTCAGGAATGCTTAAGTTTCCACAAAATTAAAATCTCATATTTTGATTGCCTATTAATTACGATTTTTTATGATAATAATACTAATAATTAAAAGATATTTTTTTTCTTGAATCTTTGTATTATTTTTCTTAAAATAATAAAAGAATAGATATAATGCAAATGCCAAAGGTTATTCGATCAAATAATTTAATAATAATTAAGAAATCTCATCAGGTCTTTCAGCTTTATACCTTTTTTTATGATGAGTGATTCATAAAATAAAAAGAAAGGATTATTAAATTGCTTGTATTTATTATTTCTAAGTATTAAAAGATTCAAATTGAAGGAATATTTAGAAGAATGTTAATAATTCATTAAATAAATATATACATAAAAAGTAGCTTACCTGCTATGATTCTTATGGTTCATTGAAAAATAATCATAAATTATAAAATTGAAGAGAAATGATAAGTTGGAAGAATTGAGTTTTTATTAAATCAAGAAATGAAAATTAAAATACATGTATTAAATATAAAATAAAATTAATTGAAATTTAATTATAATTAGTGATTATATAAATTATTTATTAATTAATTTATAATTAGAAAAGATTATCTATATAGTGTCTTTATTAAACAGATAGATTATCTGATTGTTGAATTGATATTAATCTCTTTGGAAGTAAAGAAGTTTATTAATTAATTTACTTTCCTGATTAAAAGCAAATATTTATAAAAATCTTATAATTTAAGAGATAATTTAGTTATTATTATTTATAGTCTTACTTTAATTTAAATTTATTGTAGTGGATGGAGATTTTATAGAAAATAAATTAGTGTTTGTGTGTGTGCATGTGAGTGTATTTGTGTTTTATATAAGAGTTAATTTAAATGAGAAGAAGAAGATGATTAGATAGATGGTTTTAGTTAGATCATAAATTATTTATACAAAGTTATTTGTTAAGAGTGTTGATATTGTTATTGTTGTTACCGATGTTATTATTGTTGTTGGATGAAGTGGTTGGAAAGTGAAAACTATTTTGAATAAAAAGATGCTATTATTATCTTTACTACTGTTACTATTAATAAAGATGCTTTTCGCTCAATGAAGACTCTTCACTTTTATGATTATTTATACTTAACTTTTCTTATTATATATTGAAGAGACACTGAATTTGTTATTAACTTGGAGCAGTATAGAATTGCTTCTTATTCACATAGAGTTAGAAATCTATTGAATCAAATTATCCATTATTTTGATGAAAAGAGTTATGTGAAATGAAATTGGATTTTTTTTGTACTAATGGTTGGTACTTGTTATTATTCGTTATATGAGGATTATTCTAATGACTAAATTTGATTTTTTCATATAATAAATTTTTATTTGGGTTCATTAGGATATTTTCTTTTCTATCACCTTAATTCTAATGATAAATATGAATATTACAATAAGGATTGTTGTTACTCATAGGTATTGTATTCTCTATTTATTCTTGGAGTTATTAAACTGGCTTTTAGATTTCAAAATCTTACATTTCGAAAAGATGCTCTGGCAATTTTGGATCGTTTATATTTTTGAATTTTTATGCAGAATTTTTAGTCGATTAAGAAAGTAGGTAACCTTGTGTAGCTTATGAATTTGTATTATCTTATATTCCAGGTATAGTAATCTATTAAGGATTTGTTTCTTACAGTCTTTAATCTGCATAGTTAGCTTAATTATTGTTAAATTAAAATTGCTATAGTTAAATAATATTTTATTTTTATTCCAATTCTTTTTCTTCTTTCTCTTAGTCATAAAGATTTTAGAGAATTTGTTGTTCTACTTGTTTATTGTCTTTCTTTTTGAGTTTACTTAACTAGTATTACAACTCCTTAGTCCTATAAATTGAAAGATTGTGCTAATCTAGAACCATGCGAGGATCAAATAGAGTTTTCGCAGGTCCGCACCATACAGGTTAATTAAAATGACAGTCATTTTGAATTTGCATAGTATTTTATTAATTTCGACCAAGTTTCTCTTTTGTGGTTTTTCCTTTTACTTAATTAAATTTAAAATTTAGAATTAAACTTTTCAGAATTCATCAAAAGTCAATTATATTTGAATAAGCAATAATGAATACTCTACATTTTAAATTAAAAAACTTTTAAGATTGCTTGGCAAGTAAGATTGCTGTTGGTGTATAAAAAATGCTAGTTTACTTAAAAGAAAGACATGAAATGAGCATAGTCCGAGAACAGGACAGGTGAGAATGATTGTAGGAATACCCAAAATCAAAAGAAGGATAAATAAAAGTGTAGAATTCTTTATTACTATTATTTATAAAAATATTTATAATGTGTTAGTTTTATTTGTATTTTCACAAAAGATATTAATTAATTACAAATAGAATCGTCGACACTTCCTTCACTAATACCGCTTTTAAAATTAGAAAAGAGCATGATAAGGAAGCCTGATATTTAACCTATACTAAGCAGTACTAATGAGATTAGAAACCCTACAAAGAACCTATAATTTCTTCTCCCTAATAATTTTAAAGAATAACTTTAAAGATCTTTAAAGATTGTTAAAATTAAATAATTTTTAAATTTAAGTTAGAACCTTGAATAAATACTCTTATGATTAAATGTTTTTAAGCCTTCATTTATTAATTTATTAATCAAAATTTTTCTATTAAACATAATTTCCTTTGAAATTTCAAATTTATTAATAGTATTTGGGAAATAAAAAATCTTTACCCTTAAAATGCTTTAAAATATATTTAATTCCAAAAATTGCAATAGATAAAAATAAAATTTTTTTGTTTCAATCATTTACCTATACAATTATTGACAAAAGGACAGTGGTGATCGAATACTTCTACACAATTACCGCAGTCTTTACAATGAGATGCCCTTTCTGGCCTATAGATTCTGCAGGTCTTGCAAAACTTTCTCTTTTACTTTTTAGGAGGTTTTTTACTATTACTCTTTAGAATTTTATCATCTTGCAATTACTATGAGATTTTATTTTATGGATTATCATTGAGTTCGTTTTTATGATAAGAATTACCTCTAATATCATTCTTTCTATCATTGTTTTAATTATGTAACATAATATCCTCGCTCTATTACTAAGTTTTCTTTAAAATTTAAGGTGGAGGTTAGGTAGATATTATATCTATATCTGGTTATTGAACACCCCCAGATTCAAATATATTATTTTGATTTATAGAAGAAGAATAGGAAGATTCATAAACAAGTTGGTTTATTTTTTTCTGATTTTATTTCTAATTTAATGTATTTAAATTCATCACTGATTATTTATTCATTTAAATATTATTAGTATTGAATTGTAAAGGCTAAGGAGATTCATCTATAATGAACATATTTTATGGCTCACTTTTTGAGTCTTAAGGGTTTAAATTGATAGAATTAGTTTATATTTATTACAGTTAAGGTATATTTTTGCGGTGATGATGATGATGGTGATATTGACTCAGAGGTTGCTAATTCCTCTATGTGATATTACTGATAGGATTCAAAAAATTATCAAAGTTATTTTGATTTGCCCACTCTTATACATTCTACCTTTTACCCTGATGAGTAGGTCCGTTTGCAGCTTCTAAAACTAGCTCATCATCACTTAATATAAAGCTTTAGTAGACTCTATTTTCTGGAAACAACTCTAGTAACTTTTTTCTTGGAATAATTCCAGGTTCAGTAAAAGTAGTCAATGAAAACAGAGATATTGTAGTTACAAAAAGGATGATATCAATAATAATCAATGCAGGTCCGAAATTTATCCATACATAGGGAGCTGCTAAAATGAAAAAAGCGCAGGAAATACCCACAATTAGTCCCCATGTTAAGGTGTATTGAAGATTATCTGTTTTAGGACCCATCATAAGACGACCATCCCAAAAGAATCTATTATTACCACACCAAATCTGATAAACGCGTATCAAAGAATCTTAGATACTTTTCTACTTATTTTAATTGTATTCGGTTTTTTCCATATCATTTTCAAACCTCAATAATTTTTAATTATGAACTTTTTTCTCTTCTTTGATATCATTTTTTTCAATATCTGCATCTATTCCTTCCAGCATATATTTAATCTTTAAATCATCTTGCTGATTAGAGTATATTTGATTGCCATCATCCTTATTTTAATCAATTTTCTCTTTAGCCTATGAAGATTTCCTTATATCAAACTCAAAATTGCTCTTATTTATTTACATTCCTGTTTCTTATTTACTTTCCTCCTCTTGAGAAGTTATCATGTCAAAATTTAGTTATACTCCTTTCAGATCCTAATCTATATTTCTGACATTTGAATCACTCTTATTAAGTCTTTTTATTTACTCGTTTCTGAACTTATTTCCATTACTTATATTATCATTTTCATTTTTCTATAAAGTATTCAAAGAACTATAATTAGGGTTTGTCGAAAACTGCTGAAAAAAACTCTTATTCTTGTTGGGCGGAGGAGGAGGAGATGAAAACTCCTCATTTATAGTGTTTGCTATGTATTCGCTGTTTAAAATTCTTGCCTTAGTTTCTGATTTCATGCGATTCGATTCTAACTTGTAATCGTTATTGGAAAATCCATCCTATCCTTCATCATTATGAGTAATAGGAGAATGCATGGGTGGTCAGAAATGAGCCAAGTGATGGGTCAAACTATCTAACTATCTAATTTGCTTTGCTTGTACTTTTCAAAGATAATTGATTTATATAACCCAGCTTATTAGGGAATTATTAATGTGAAATTGTCTCTTCTAACTTTATTATCAATCTTTTATATTATAATTTCTTTTTTTTTTCTTTTTTGTTAAATTTTATCAAACTTCTATGAGAAGCGGATCATAAATACATGCTATTTCATTCAATTAGATATGGAAATAAGCTTATCAAAATCAGAAGTCATTCATATTTACCTATTAGAAACAGCTCTTTTTAGTGATTATCATCTCATGAGTATATACCTTTATATTAATCTTAGTTTATTATTTTTTTTTTGATGCATATTTATTCTTAAGCCTGATATTTGACAATTGAAATCTCTATCTATGCTTTTCTAATGATTGCTTACTAATAAAAGTTTGGATAGTATTATATTTTATAAACAATTGCCTTTTTGCATAAAAATCAATTAAACTTTAAACTCATATATTGCCTCTGTTTTAAGGATATTTAATACATATAACCTTTTTACCAGATTTAAAGTACTGAAATACATTTAAAGTCTAGATTTGTAATTTTCTAATTAAACTTTTTGTAGAAATTAAATCAGATCTTCTTATTTTTACCTGAATTTTGTTTTACATTTTTTTAATCTTTTATAAAAATTTAATCACTTAGATCAATCTTAAATAATTATTCAAATCTAAAACCCTTCTGCATTTTTACTTTAATCATTATAGTAATATCATTTAAAAGAAAGTTTCTCTTTTCATTTATTAGATAAATTATTTAAATTAATTAATATCTTAATGGTATTTTCTTTACTAATTACATAATTAATTTTGCTTCTCTATATTTTAGGCAGATTATATGTAAAATTTTTGTAATCTTATTTTTATTTAATTACTTTAATAATCATTCTCATTAAATATTTACTTTTGTGGTAATAAAAATTTGAATTTAAATAATTCTCTTTAATTTTTTCCCCCACCCTTAATTTATTTTTCCTTATATTTAATATCATACACAGAACTTTAAAAAGGTGAGTAGGTAGGTTAACAATTATTTTATGATCAATTTAATAATAATCTAAAGGTTGTTTATAAAATACTCTTAATCTTTGAGATTTATTTTAGAGTTAAAAATAATTAATTTAAGAAATGAAACATGAATCATTAAGAAATTTATAAAATTAATTATTAAAGAAAAATAATAATAATAGGAGGTGAGAAATATGCAAATAGATAATATGCATTATAATAATCAAACAATTCTATCGCTACGACATGAAGGGCATTACCCTTTAAGTAAAATCCACTTTTGTAGACAAGAGTGGTGGAAATGATGTTAAGGAGAGCATTTAAGTATAGTAACTTATTCATTTCCTTAATAATTATTTAAACATACTGCACATTGATTATTATTTAATTTATTTTAAATAGTATTGTAAGCAACACTTCCTAAATTTTTTGCACGAAATTCATTTATTTTATGTTATTTTTATTACTAATATTTTCCATGGATATACTTTCCTAGTAAAACAAGAAGAAGGATGAGAATAATAGTGCAGAAGAATCCTAAGAAAGTGAGGCATAGAGCAATGACTAAAAATAAAACATAAATAGGTAAGAAGAGATAAATAATAGCATATTTCTCAAAGACATGACAGAATTATTCATCATCATAGCGAATGATGAAGATTAAACTGATGAAGAAGAGAAAATGATATGAATACTTCAAAATTCTCATAAAATAAGCTTAATAAGGCATTAAATTTCCAACTGCAGTTTCAAGCTCAAACATTTCATATGTGGGTGCTTATTAAATTTATGTTATTGCTTCCATTTAAGTGAATCTGCCAAAAAATTACTGAGATGATTGAAGAGCATCCCTCTTTGCTTTTATCATGTCTTTTCCAACTGCTTTAATTTAATCATCATAGTGCTTTCTATTGATTTTATAGCGTATTTCATATATTTTGAAAATGAATTGTAGATCAAGTAAACCACTAATCACATCTCTAAGAAATGCACAAAGTAAAAGAGAGTGAATACTAGATTTTTAGCATGACATTTCAAAGAAAAGTTTAAAGAGGAGGCCTAGAACTAAAATAACTCTACTTATTTTCAGAACTAATAGTGAAATCTAATATGCTAATAGATATTTAATTGGCTACTCTAATTTATTTAAAATTGTAACTAATGCATAGCTAACAGTAGGGTCATTAGTTTTTCTTTAATTTCTAATTTATTAACCCTCTGAATTATCAGTTTCACTACCATCCCTATCGCTATCTTATCCATCAAAGCTATCAAATTCTTCAATTCCATTACTCTACTTTCTATTTCCATTTTAATTTTTCAAATTATATTTTAAGCCATCTCCATTCTATTCATCTAATTTCTAATGAGAACCCTCTAAATCGTATAAATCTTCATCGTTTCCGATTGATGTGCTTTATTTTTATGATGATTTGTTGTATGACCCATTCAAATCATCTGGTACATCAAAATCTATTTCTTCTTCGTCTTAGAATTTTGAAAATTAGTGACTCATTCTATCCTATATTTTATGCCTGCAATTATCACCAAACAAAAAAATCCTATCTTTTTTTTGATTTGTATATCTTTTTTTTAGAAATGATATTAAATTAATGTTTAAAATCTCCCACCAAAAAATCCTTTGATCCTATGTGACGTATCCATAAATGCAAAGCAAAAAGTGCGCAACATTTATTTTATCTCTATTTATATTCAATGCAAAGTATTAATTAATATTTTAACTGATTTATAATAGGTATCTTGCTAAGAGATAAGTTATTTAAAAGATAAAATTCCAAAAATAAACAAGAAGTCCTTTTATATTTGTATGCCTAAAACATCTATAATGATTTAATTTAGTGAAATAATTTAATCATCATGTAAACATTTGAATGTATTTTAAGCCAGATTTTAACAGTTGAATGCTTAACTATAAATAACCAAAATTATGTTAAATGTTTCTTAATATTTTCATTTATTTATAGTGAGTGAATCTTATTATTGAAATCAATATTTTTTTAATTTCATATCTTATTAATTTATAAATTAAGCAGATTTTAGTTTCAGTTAACTGTGAAAAAAAATTTTTTTGTGAAAATTGAAAAATAATACATCAGCTTAATTTATTTGATTAGATCATACATTATAATATTTATTACTTTTTTAATCATTAAAAATATTAATTTCGTTAGATTTAATGGGTTTGTAAGTTAGGAGTACTCTTTATATAATGTTTGATAACTAAATTCCTCTTTTGAAATCAACCAATTGAATTAAATCAACAGACAAATCATCTTGTAATTCAAAAATACAAATAACTATATAATAATTAAAAGCAACAAAAGAAATTCCTATTTAATCAGTTTAATACTAGCAGTAATTTAAAGGAGAACTAACAATATTAATAAATAAATAGGGGAGAATCTAATTAAGTACAATAAAGAATTAAAGCTCTCTTTGAAATGTCAATCCAACCAACAACGCATTTATAAAGCCCTACAACACAGTATTTGAATATGAGATCCAATTCTATGTATAATATTACCAAGGGAGAATCCCTAGGTCTACCCTTAACTAAATAGCCAATAATACCTGCAAATATTTCATTTGGAAAAGATACTTAAGCCATCAGCTTTAAAGCAAAGCCAACCCTAATCACCCAGCAATCAGCTTCTTTATAAAATGATTAATTAAGTAAAATAATCCCTAGTAGTGCATAAAATTGTAGCTCTATTATTTCTCCTAATTCCTCTTGCAAAAGTATGGGAAATTCTGCTTAAAAATGTAAGAACCAATATAGCATAACTGCAACAGGATCTACAACTTTTTAATATTCATCTACATCTAATCTCAATAGCTTGTTAAATAATAGCATTGGAAATACTTAGCAATAGTAAACATTATCTTATTAGTATAATCAAACTCGCAATCGTAACAACCCTCAAATGATTTCTTTCAACAATACTAATTCTTAAAATATCCTCCACCATATTGGAGATTTTTCAAATAGATTCGCAATTTCTCATAACATTGATAAATCTTACAATCAGTAGAAATTAAACTCTTAGTAAGCTAAAGAGAATAATGATTTATAAGGCACTTTAAATCCAACTCTTTAAAATCTCAAACAATTCTCTGGAGCATTTATGCCAATTATTTAAACAAATAAAATTGTTTAAAAACCATTAGTATAGTCTGAAAAAAAAACAGAAAATATCTCCCAACCATAAAACTTAGCCTCTAACTAATACTTTTAAAACTAGGCTTAAGCTCAGACAACTCCTTCTCTATAAACATAGATGAAAACTTAGGAATAAAATTATAATTTTCCAAATATGCAAGTGAAGGATCAAATAAAGGACTCAACAATTCAATTCATAACTAATTCCGATTTAGAAACAGAATTGAAAGATTTAGCTCAGTTATTGAAAAGAGAAAGAGAAGGAAGTATTTTAACAAATAATTTTCTTTAAACAGACAGAGAATCCCAGAATTAAGAGTTGAAGCTTGAAGTAGAATTGTTGAAAGAATAAAATGAATTGTTACGATTGAAAGTTGATGAGTTGACTAAATTTTCAGTAGAATATGACAAAGAATAATAATTAGTTTTACTAGAAAAGAATCTGTCCCTTCAAAAATCTTAAGAAGAAATTGAACATCTTTAAATCAAGTTTACTTCTTTGGAAAGAGCGTACTAATTAATGTATGAAGAATATAATTCTTAAAGGTAAAAAGTTATTTAATTACAAAATTAAAAGAGTCCTGACAGCTCGGAAAGTGTTGATTTATAAGATGCTCTAGAAAAAAAGGTGCTTTATATGGAAGAAAAAATGAGAGAGGAAGAAGTTCAATGTAATAAATTTAAGCTAGTAGTTCTAAAATAGGAAGAAAGCATTGCCATTTTAGAAAACATAGTCAGAGAAGCAAAGGAAGCACAGGCTTAGGCTGAATTACTTCTATCTGAAGAATAAACTACTCGTTTAGAGAAAGAGACATAATTCACTGAAAGATTTTAATCTTTTTAAACAGAAATATCTTATTTGAATGGTAAAATTGAAGCCTTAAAAGAAGATTAAAAGTAATTAGCCAAAGAGAATTCAGAATTGTAGAAAACAATTGCTTAAAATAAGTTATTAGAAGAAGAAAGAGTAAATAAACTAACAAATGAGTTGAATATAAAGATTGAAGAATTAACCTAAATTAATTAAAATTAAGAAAAAGAAATTACTTTGAGGTAAGAAAAGCTTGCAAATTTTGAACGTGAGGGTTTAATTCTTTCAAAAAATACTAATGCTCTCTCAGATAAAGTTTTGGAATTGCAAGCTAATTTAGAAAATAAACTTGATCTATTAAAAGAAAACGAAAAGAAATTGCAAATTTAAATAGAAATAACTTAGAAACTAAATGATTAATTGGCAACTTAAGGTTTCAATTACGATCAATTCACTGCTTAATCATCAAGCCAAATTAAATCATTGTAAGATCAATTATAAAGAGCTAACTCTCTATTAGATTCTTCAAGTGTTAATTTCGAAGTAACATCTAAAACCTTGATTAAGGAGAAAGAAGATGCTTTAGAAAAAATTACAAAATTGAATGAAGAAATTGTTGGTTTAAAGAGAGTGATTGAAGAATAAAAATATATCTCAGAAGATATGAAAATGAAATTAAAAGAATAAACATCATCTAATTAAATTTTAAGCAGTTAAGTAGATAAACTAAGAAATGATAGCTTAGAATAAATGAGAATCTTTAATGATACATAGAGAAATTTGAACTCTCGTGTTGAATAACTTATTAATGAAAACAGTAAACTTTAACAAGCAGATCTTATCCATGAAGGTGAGAGAAATGAAAAATTCAATTAGATGTTTTAATAATTGCAATAAGAAAAGCTTTAACTGATTTAAGAAAATAAGAAAATCTTTGAAGAAAATATTACTCTTAGCGAGAAGGTAAGAGAATTTTCGTAGAATAACTTTAATATCTTATCAAACTTACATACTTCAGAAAATAATAAAAATGTTGAAACTCAAAAATTAAGATCTGAAAATGAAGAACTAATTTATTAAAAGGATAAGATTTATTAAGAATATGTCAAACTAAAAGAAGAAAATTAAAACTTTTTGATTCATATTAATACATACAAAGAATAAGTAAATCAATTTATCCTAGAAATTAAATAATTCTAAATTCAACTTGATGCTCTCAAGTAAGAATCCAGGCTTAAGACAGAATAAATTCATTCTTAAGAGAATCTTATCCTGAATTAAAAAAATCAAATTGATGAATTAGTGGAAAAAAGCTATTTAGAATTAGGTAAAATTTACAATTTTTTATTAATTTTAATTTAATTCAATTTTTAAAAATGCTTAATAGAAACTGGAAGATATGTGGAATCTAGAATTAAAGAACTAGAAGATGAAAAAGTAATTTATACTTAAAAGTATGAAAATATGGCTCAAAATTTAAAGGCACTTGAAGAAAAATTAAGCTAAATAATAATTCAATTAAATCATAAAATTGAACAAGTTTTGGTTTTAGAAGACACCAATAAAACTCTAATTAGAGAGAAAGAATAGATAATTTCAGAAAATAATAATTACTTAAAAGAAATTAATAAATTAAATGTTGAGGCTAGAGAAACTTATCAAAAAATATAGTCTTTGTAAGAAAATTACAATGACTCTTAAAAGTTAGTACAATCAATCAGAGATGAAATGTTCAAATTAAAGTAAGGAAACCTTTAAGAACTCTTAGAAAAGGAAAAATTGATTTAAGAATAGAAAGAAAAGCTTAGAAGTTCTAACATATAAGTAGTAGAAAAATCACATATTTTAGAGGATATGACAAATCAAATTTAAAAGTAAAAGGATCTACAGATAGTTGTTTCATAACTTAGAAAAGAAAAAGAAGATCTTGAATTAGAACATATTAAACTCTTGAAAGATAATGAAGTTCTTAGAATTCATTTAATCCAAAAATAACCTGAAAACTGCTAGATAGAATAAATTCTTTCTGAACATAATCAAATACTTACTGAGTACCATGAAGAAATTTAGAGATTAAAAGAAAAATTATAACAAAAACAAATGATAGTAGATAAATTCACAGCTAAAATACAAAAATAATCAGAAATGATTTAAGAAAACGAAAAAGAAATTACAAATCTATAATTATTCATAAATAACGGTAAGAAATAATATGAAAAGATATTAGAGGATTATCAAGAGAAGATGGACCAAATGTAATCCCTTCACACAGAATAATAGATCACATTAAATAATTAAATTCACTTATTGATGCAAGACAAATAATAAATGAAATCTCATTTAGATTAAATCCAAAAGGAAATGAGTGAAGTTTCTGAGATATAAAAGAAACTAAATTCTCTCCCCTCTTAAAGATGATAGATATTTGGTTGTGAATCACAATAAAATATTATTAAATCTGAAGAGTATAAATCATTATATTTATTAAAATTAAATTTGAAAAATTAATATAATATATTTATTTCTTATATACTTTATAAATTTATATAAGTTGCTTATTTTACATATCATCCATCATTTAAGCTAATCTAAAATTAAATTATTTATTTTTATAATGAAAATGAATTAAGTTTTAAAATAATTATTTTTTATTTATCGTTGAGAATATATTATATAATATATAGATATATAGGTTTATACAAATAAATATATTGAATGTAGATGTAAAAAATATCATTAAGTATTTCATTAATATGCTTCCTTGTTAGAAATATCTAAGCTTTTTTTAACCATGTTCTCATAATCTTTGAGATATAATTCATACAGAGTTATGTTTGATTTATTATTTTATTAGTTTGATAAAGTACTTTAATCAGGATTATTTTTATAAATGTAAGAAGTATTGTTGCTGTTTTAATTAGAGGTTTTATAAGGATAATAATGCATAGGAGACTAGTTCCTGCTTTTTTTAATGTCGTATTGTTACTAAATGTTATAGTTATTTTATAGAATTTTTTCAGCAATTTAATCTTGCTTTTATTGTTTGACTTCCTTTCCTTTTGAAGAATCAGTTGGTTTTCTTGATATACTCCTCGATGTTGAAGATTTAGTTTCCAAATTATTATTCTTACTTAAATGAGAATATGGATTCTTCTAACTATAGTCTTAATAAGTTCTATAAGATGTTTTCTTTTATAATTATGTATCATTTTCAAAATATTGAGGAGGTCTATCAGATGCGTTTGATGAAATAGGAGATTTACCCTTTAAATTAAGGTATTTGGAAGAGTAAGGAGATGATTCATCTCTTCTACTTCTATTAGATTCAGGGATATTTAAGTAGCTACTGTTTTGAGATCTAGGTGAATGAATATATTTATTGCTGTAAGGAGCGTAATTATTTAAAGAAACATAAGAAGGTTGTTCTTGGAATTGATATAAACTCTTCTAACTATTTTGATGTGATAATATATTATCTTTCTCCATTTTCAAATGTCTAATAGTTTGTTTCTTTTTCTCTATCACTTCGTATAATTCCTACTCATCTTCGTCAGGCTATCTTGTAGCCTCTTCAATTTTCTTTGATCTAATTAATTCAGTAGTTAATAAATATAAAGAAAACTTAAAAAAATTAATATTTAAATTACTAGAATTAGTTTTTGATATTCTGTGACTACTCTAAAATATCATTAACTTTTACATCTAGCTTTTATAACTATGAAAGAAGGTTAGTTTGTCTTTCAATTTTATATGAAATCACATTCTCTTTATTTTCTAGATTTTTGAAAGGGCTTCTTTCTTTAGGTGTAGTAGATTATCTCTTTTTAATTGAAGGTACTAAAGGTAAGTATTCATTCTTATTTTCTTGATAATATTTATTGGGGTTATTATTTTCTTGATGCAAGCGAGGTGATTTAGAATGCATATTAATATTTTAACTACACAGTTCTTAGAAGCGAACAGAGGCTTATTTTTTATCATCTAGAGTATATTAACTATTATGATTAGGGATTCTTAATTTATAGCGATTAAATATATCTGAGTTCTCATTATTCTATATCATCTAATTAATACCAGCTCTAGTAGTTTCATTGGTTTCAACTGCAATAGTTGATTACCTTAATGAGACTTCATCAAAATGAGATACACTATTTTTATCTTTTTTTGCTAATGAGATTTTTTATTTTGGTGAGTGCATGGTAATATTACCTTTCTTATGACTATCACTGAGCATAAACTCTTTTACTAAGTTCTTTTGTAGATGATTACTTTAAAGGGATAATATACTATCTTACTAACTTTATGGTGTAAGCACTTCAGCTAACTTGTAGAAATCCTATCTCTGATCAAATGAACACTCCAGCATTTGAGATATTAGTGAATATAAATTGAATGAATATCTTGATTTTACTATTTCTAATAACTCTTCTAATCCATTCTTCTTAATTTCGAAATTTTCATAATCTATGACTTCAGAAACCACATCTCTTAGTGAAGCCATTTCTAGAGCTACTAAACCTAAGCTAAAAACATCACCTTTCTACCAATCTTCTACATAATCCTGCAATTTCTCTAAATCCCTTTTTATATAAAATACGTTAACTGAGTTAAGATATAAATTATATTGTTAACAGTAATAGAAATAAGTCTCTACTAAGCAGATATTATTTTATCCTTAAAAATTATTAAAGAAGTAAATATTTTACCTATTTTTTATAGCATGTAGTTTTTCAGGTGAAAGATACATTTTATGAAAGGAAGCTGCTCCTAAAATACTTTACTTGTAAGGAGTTGGTTGCTAGTTATACAAAAAATTCATATCTGTAATTTTATATGAACCATCTGGTGCTACAACTATCGTTTTTGGTCTAATATCGCAATGAAAGAATTTACTATAATGCATGCACATTAAAGCACTCAGAATGCAGTCTATTAAATAATATATATCCTACTCATTGAAGGGAGTATTTTATGCTTTGTTGGTAGCTATTAGCTTTTCAAGAGTGTAATCAAAATATTCATAAACTATAATTATCTTGTAGAAATTAGAACAGAAATGTTCATTAACTTCCGTTTTTATATCAACTATATTCACAATTGAAGGTATTTACATGAGCTACTATTTATCTGTCGCATCCTATAGCGCCTACTTAAATTCAGTTTTATTTGAAAAAATAAAAGTCTTTATTGCATATCTTTTTGCTGTACCCATATTCTATACAACCTTAGCTTCTCCATATCTAACATTATTAACTTGCTCTACAAACTGTAAGTTATCAATATTATACTTACTAAAACTTTATTCTAAATTGTCTACGCTACTTGCACTTGATTCTCCAGCTCCCATTTTTGCAATTAGCTTTACTTTTGGCTTTTTGATTATTATAAATTTCTACTTTAATTTGTTTTGAATGTTTCTATCTCTATTCCTTTATTGATTATGTTAGGTTGTCAATTTTTATGAGCCCTTTGAATTTTTTGAATTAATATAAAATTTTTTTTAATTAAAGTAAAAAAAATAGTTGTTAATTAAATCTTGCTTAATTGTAAACCGAATTTTTAAACTTTGAAGAGTGTTGGTGATGCAATTATTAATGTCATAGTAATTTGAATAATATAATATTACCTATTATTTAAGGAAAAGAAGTTAATGGTTTATAATTAGAATGCCCATTTAATGATAGCATTATAGGATATTATCTATCATCTTTACTTTTTATTATTTATTATTATAATAATAATTAATTTTAGAAAAATTAAATATTTATAAATTTAAGAAAAACTATAAAGCTAGAAAATAGGAGGAATATATTAATAATATTAAGAGTTGTTTTTGTTAATTAGAAATATCTCAATTTATATGAAAATAAAGTTATTTTAATCTACTAATACTAGTAGTGTTAATTAACACATGCAATTTAAAATACATTTTAAAGGAATTAAAATAAATCTAAATTTCCCTTTCAAATATTATGTAGCTCATTCGAATTTTTTAAATAAAATTACATTAATTTTAATTGGATTTTAAAAATAACTTAAATATTTTAAGAGGTATCTAATACAAGATAAAATAATTAAACTTCTTATATACTTGAGTAAACATATCTCTCAAGACATTTTAATTCTTTTCAAAAGTTCGGATTAGTCAAATTTTTTAAAATCTTTATCTCAACTTAAAAATTAAGTAGGTGATTATTAATTAATGACTGTATTAATTTTTGAAGATAGTTATTTATTGTAAAAATTTTAAATTACTTTGATAGTGAGTGCAAAAAATATATAAACCGAATGAAAAAAAATAGGAAAATTAAATGAATGAAATATTTATTACAAAATAGATATAGATATGGAGGAGTGACTTCTTAAGTAAATATATATAGTGATGTGTTTTTTAAATATATAAATATAATTTTCAAATTTGTTTATAGGAGTATTATTTTTAATTTATTTCATTTCATAGTTTTATAGAATATTTTTTAGTTGATTAATGGTTTTATGGTAGTTGTTATCTTTTTAATTTTCTATTTACGAATTCAAATTTGTTATAAGGAGTAAGAAAGTCCTCTCATTAAGAATTTATTAGCATACTATTAACAATAAATTACTACTGCTTTAAGAATTTAAGAAATGATGATGTCAAGTTATTAAATACCATTTAATTATTCATTAAGAAAAGACAAATTTAAAATAATTTTAAAGGACTAACTAACTTATTACTCTCATCTGAATCCAATTGGAGGAGGGATAAAGTCAAAATTTGAGGGAGCAGAGTTTGAGTGAGGGATGAAAATAGGAAGAGATCCACTCTATTGAATATTGATTCTATTTCTGGAACTGGTCGGTTGAGCTTCTTCGTCTTCATACATCTATTCATTAACTGATTCCTAGTGAATCGATAAAGGCATCAGTAAAGGTTAAGATTAATGTTACTATGTAGCAAGTTATTATATATTAATTTAATTACGATTTTATTATTCATTCATTTCATCTATTTCAACAAAATTAGCTAAAGATGAGTTAGATGAAGGCATCTATCTTTAAGGAATAATAGGTCTTTCCCCGATTCTTCTATTTCCTACCATAGCTGATTGAGAGCGTTAAACAGACAAACTATCTTAATTAACTTAAGTGTTAGCACGATAATTAGCTTAGTTACTTGTATTTTGAGAGATATCAGCAATATTATCTTAGTTATTTTAATAACGGGGAGGAATAGGTAGTACTATTATCTACTGGCTGCTAGAGTTTAAGTTATTCAGGTTAGGAGAGTGTTAGCTTTCCTCAATAACCCTAGATATTTCTCTCTGCTATTCGTCATCTTAATCTACCTCTCTATCTTTATAGATATCTCTTTGTAAAGTTTTATTTTTTTACTTTGAAGGATAATCTGTCTCTTCCTTTTTGCAACAGCCTATTTTATGAAGTTTATTTTAATGGAACTATTTTAATTATAAATTTCTATAAACTTGGGATTATTCTTTGATATATTATGGTGCTTTTTAATCTAGTAAATTCTAAAACCATTAAAAGGCAAATCATATTAACGGTAACTGATTCAATAAAGTTCAGATAGTTATTTTTACAGGATTTTCTGTATTTAATTGGAAAATTGTTACATTTAAATTGTGGTAAAAAGTTATTCTATGATTTCTATAAGTATTTATGATTCTAGCTTTTACTCTTGAAAACAAAGTATCTGCAAAGATTTGATATAATCCCAATAAAAATCTAATAAAACATTAATATTTAAATTACACATGTTGAAGAATTATCTGAGCTTGCTCTTTTTCTCTATTCTTTTAAGCTTAATATGTGTTCTACCATTTTATAATTCCAAATATTAGTCATATTGAACAGTGAGAGGTTTCTTAACTAAAACGAGAGTGCCAAATTTGGAACTTATATCATATATCCTGATTTTATTGTCTTTATCTACTTCAAGTTTTAAATGTTTTCTAGAAACAGTAATTTCACTTAATTTAATATCACAGTTGTGACCTCTTCCAATGTTAAAGATATTTTTATTTGTAAAGTTAAGCATATAAATTAATCCATCAGCATCTTCCAAAACTATAAACTTTTCAAATTAGAGATGCTTGAATTGGTAAAGGGCATACACTTAATCATCTAACTTAATTGTGGGAGGAAGAAGTGTGGTGCAAAGCTCACATTTAATGCAACGTGATTTAATATTTGCATAGTGTTACTTTTCAGAAATCTAAATACGCTAATTAATCCATTATTAGACGCAGTCGTAGTGAATCCATCTAGCACTACCTTTGCAATTGCAAGGAGCAAGTAAAGGATTCTTTCTAGAACAACTAGAACTTAAACATATTCTGCATGGCATTCTTTCTATTTTCTCTTATTATTTTTCATTTTAATTATTAGCAAATGATCCCATACGTGATTCTCCATGAGAAGTAGCAGACTATTTGTTTTGAAAATGTATTTAATATTGGATTAAGATAAAAATTCATTTTAGAATCCATTTTCATTTTCAAAATGTTTTTTTTTTCTTTGCAAGAATATTTAAATCTATGGGTATCAATCTCTGAATCAATCATTCTAACGAAACAAATAAAATTTTTTGTTTTCATCAAGATATTATTATATTTTCAAAGTAGTTTTGATGAACTTTTTATTAGATTTATTATAATTTACTATTATTGAACATTAATTAGTGAATTTGATTAAAAATATTTAAATGTAAATTTGTATGGTTTTGAAGGATTAATTAGGTGATATTATTCGTTAATCTAAGTGTAGCTGAGAAGAATTTGTGTTGAAAAGGCGAAAGAAAGTAAAGCAAATCAATAAAATTAATAAAAAAATAAAAGTTTCAATCATTTATTACTGAGTTCATCATATCTGCATCAGAGATGAATGTGTTCATGATATTCGAGACATGATAGTGATTTTCAATCTCTAACATTTGTTTATGGCTGCTTAAGTTAATCTAAATTATTTTTAAAAATTTAAAATTACTAATTCATCGCTATCAATTTTACAATTTTATCTTAAATCTTTCTTTCCTCACTCACTCCCTCTTAATATTTTATTTATTTATTTTCCTTTCTCACAACCTTTAAATCTAATCAAATCAAACTAAAGCCTTTCTCTTTTATTACTCTAACTAAGTTATTATTTACCATTAGTACTCAAAATAAGATTACTTCTTTATAGCTGAAACAGAAGTAATATTAAATTTTCTTAGAAAATTTAAACTAATTTCACACTTAATAAAAGGTTCTCTGAAATGTAAAAGGATGCGGAACTAAAGAGAATTGGATTAAACTCACAATCTATGTTTTTTTGCTTATATCTAAATACTAATAAGTTAGCTATAATTACTGGAGAGGGAAAAACTTTAAGATGTACATTAATGTCAGTAAAAGATAAGTTAGCTTGATCATAAAATAGATAGAATAATAGACTATTAAATTTTGAATTCACCCTTATATTAATTCAATTATTCTTAGCAGGTAATAAGTACATAGGTTCTAAAGAAATAATAAATAAAAAGAGGAGTGCAGGCAGGCAAGTTGAGAAAGCTAACAATTAAAAGATATTGAATTAAATACCTAAAGAATAGTGAATTGCTTCTTTCCAATTTTTATAGTATCATTCAAATCAACATTGACGTATTCATTTTCTGAACGGGGTACTACCTTCCAGAGCAATTAATCCTTTTCTTCTGGAGGGTTTACCTTGACTACATTGTCTATATATTTTGTTAACAAAATTACAAATGTAAAAACAATGAAAATTTCTTGAGAGAGTGAATGTATTTTAATAAAAGAATAAAAACTGTATATTAAAGTATAGTCTCTCAATGAATATATAATGATAATTCTATTACCTTAAATTTTAATTGAAAGCAGTTTTTTATCTTCATTTGTCATTTAAGACACATCATTTTACTACCCTGACTTCTTTGACTTGTTATAAAAGATGGTTTCATCTAATTTTCTAGAGAATATACCTTCATTCTTGATAGTCAGCTCTCTTACATTTAAATCTTTATCCAAATCATAGTCAAATAAATTATAATTATCTTTGATCCAAGTCCTGCTCGATATCTTAACTTTGAATGACATCTACACACTCTAGAAGTTCTTTTTCTCTTAAATAAAATACTTCCTCCTTCTTTTTTTACTTTATATCGATTACAATTACAATCAATTATTGATTGATAATACACAACTTTCCCTTTTGATTAATTTACTCTTATTATTTAGTTTTTCTTTTTCTTTATCACAAATCACTTATTCCTTCAAACCTATATTTAATAATTTCATTATCTAAATCAAAAATCATTCAATGAATGTATCAAACAGGCTCAATTCTTTTGAAAAATAATAGAAGCAAACAATACAAAAAAATAAATTCTTACATAAGAATAAAAGTTCGATATGATAAATTGAAGGTAATAGAAATGCATTCATATTGAAAAGGAATATTGAAAAAGTTATTAATTTTTTTTAGATTATCTGAGTATTTTGATAAATTCTTGATCGGATAGCAAATACTGCCTAATAGATATTATTTCCTAATCTAATATAAGAATACAAGGAATAAAAATGAATGTTTATTTTCTCAAAAACACAGTTGTCAATTCCTTTTATGTATCGTCATTTGACCTACCATATTCTTATAATTACTATTTATTGTCTTTCCTAATTAAATAATCAATAATCTAATACTTTAATCCATGATTTTTACAGTTAATAACTCATTTTTTATATTTTTGTTAAGACAATCAAGGTATATATTGAAATCTAAAAATAGTCTGAATATACATACTATAAATCGAAGTAAAAGATTCAGTAAATCAATTAATTATTTTGCTCATAATTAAAAATAATAGAATTAGTAATCTTTAGCAAAAAAATTTTAAATAATAAATTAAATATAAAATTTAATTTAAAAATAACTCTTAACAGTTTTAATAATTTAATTAGAAAGCAATAATTGAAAGATTTTATAGGAGAATAATAGGGTTTATAAAATCAATATACATTATAATTTATTTATAAAAGCAAAGGTAATATCTATTTAAATAATACCTTTTAACCTAAAAGAGATAGATAGTAAATAAAATATAAGAAACAATAAAAAAATAAGTTTAATTAAAAAATTGTTCAAAAGTTAGATAGGAAATTAATCTTATATAGAATTCAATTATAAAAGAAAAATAACAGTAAACAAAATCTATTAGATTGACTAACATCATAACTCTTTGATGCAATAGAATAATTAAGAATTTCTGAATCCAACTTTAATAGTAATATTTCTGAAGTTAAATTAAATTTACTAAAAATTTGTTTAAAATATGCTTGACTATTTTTAAAGCTTATTTAATTAATTTTTACATAAAATCTTAAATTAAGGCTAATTAACTTTTGATCCCTTTCTTCTACCAAAAATATTTTTCTTATTTTCTATTTAATGAGTACTTACCTAATTTTTTAGTTGTTATTTATTAAAGATCTTATAAAGCTCATAAGGTTTCTTAATAACAGGCAAATTGCAAAATGGTTTTTTTATTAATATTTTAAGTAAATATAAAATTAATTAAAGAATTATTAATATTCTTCAATAACTTAAAAGATATTAAAGTTTATAAATAATTAGGAAACAAAATAATTTTAAGATTGATTAAGAACATCTTTAAATGATTATCTAAACTTTTAACTATAACTTAAAATAAAAATATTAATTAGATAAGATTAACATAAATTTAAGATCAACAATTAGATTTTTCTTAATGCTAAGTAAAAAAATTCTTAAATTAAAATTTTAAGAAGATTATTGCCATTCACCTTTTTCAATAATATTTATCAATAAAAATTGTTTAAAACTAATCTTTTTTTTGTAAAATACATTTAATTATCTCTCAGATTGGTTCTCTTAATTTTTGAGACAATTTTAGAAATAAAGATTTGTGATATTTAAGTAGTACAGTAAAACATGTCAATTTAGTGTGAATCTTAGGATTTGAAATATAGAAAGTTAATAATTAATGGTTGAAAATTCCATTTTATTTTGCCCAAAATAGGAAGATTTTACTCTGCTTGTGCAGCATTAAAAAGTATGAAGTTTAAAAAAAAATTTTGAAGGTAAAGAAGGAAAATAACAAAGCAAATTTTATTGTCCTATAGTTATAAATTTATATGAAACTAATAATATGAAAGGTTGAAATGTATTAATTCCAATAATATTAAACTGATGGATGGCATCATTTTTTAATATTAGTAATAAGTATTTGATAAAGATTAAAAACAATAGAATCTTTTTGGTGTCAAAACATACAAAATTTTTATTAACTTTTATCGTATTCATTTAAAAAAGGATAGTGATTAACCTAATCATAAACTATTATTTAAATATTCTTTAATAGAAATATTATAAATAGTAATAACGATATTTCAATATATTCCATTTTCAATTTTTATTAAAAATGAATAAATAATATAAACTTTAAAAGGAATAGGCGAATATTTTACAAAAACATTCATAAAAAATTAAAACAAATGATGATTTTTAATTTTATGTTTATCTATTTTTATGAAAAGATAAGAGTATTAATTATATTAAATATACAGACAGATCTCAAATAGAAAAAATAATAAACCCTCAATAAAAATTTACTGTAATTAGCAAAATTATAAAAATTTAAGTTTTTAGAATATTATAGGGTTTATCAAATACAAAACCAATTTCATTGAAATAAAAAGTTAAATTTTGATGTAAACAAGAATTTTAATGATAATTCATAGAATATTTTACTTTTTAGTTTAAGGTTTATTTTTTTTTTGTTAATTAATAGGTACATGCTTATTTTATTTAAAGTTTCTTATTAACAGTTAACTACATCTTTTAGATTAATTCTTTAAAAATATGGATATTAATTAGCTTTTATTGTTAAATAATATTTTAGTATGTTAAATAAAAATATAATCAAGGAGAAATAATTAAAAAAATTATTATTGTTGTTATTGAATTTGTTATGAGAAATTATGCTATACACTAGAATAGATATAGATTAAGTAATATTAAAGTTATTTTTATATTTTTTATTATATAAGTAAGCCTTTCAAGATAATTTATTTCATTCGTCTTGGTTAGCGAAGTTATTGAGAGATTCGAAAGCTTCGTAAGCTTGTTGGAGGAAACCACTAGGAGCGTTGAAGACAGCAGCAGTAGTAACTTGAGATTGAGTGTAAGTAGAGACACTGTAACCAGGATCATTAACATTGAAAGTAGCACCATTTCTACTAGTAGCTAAGACCCAGTGACCACCATTTCTAACGTTCAAGATAACAACCTTACCAGAATCTAAGTAAGTAGCAGCTTGGGAAGCACTAACTTTGCCAACAAAGCCGAAACCCAAAGATGCAATAGAACCCCAGTTAAATAATTCACCAGAGAAACCACCATGAGCTTTTAACCAAGCATTAACAGTTTTAGGGTTAGAGGTTTCACCATTGACTTTCTTGCCATAAGAGTTAAGGGCCATAGAAACACTGGAAAGGAGACAACCTACCTTGCAAATAGTATCAGGACCTGAACCAATAATGATACCACCCCATTGGCCATCACATTGCTTAAAGAGAGGGAAGCTTCTACCAGAGGTTAAAGCTAAGATGACTAGGAAAACAGCTACGATTTTCATTTTTTAATTTTTTAGAATTTTCTTATTTTTAATTTGTAATTTATTTATAGGTTTTGAGGTAGGAGTTGCTATGTATTTAATATTAATTTTTCAAGGGGATTTTAATAAAATAAAGAAATCCTTTTTTGATTTTGTATTTTGGTTTTACAGCTGGTTACGATTATTAAAATATCTTACATTTAATTGATGATCATAATTATCATGGAATGTATAAAGCATTGGTTTATTAGATTTTTTAAAAGACGACAATGAGTGGTTTAATTTGAAAACAGTAAGCAAATAAGTTTGGCTTTGAATTACTTTGATTAATTATTACACTTGATCTCAAATAATTCAGCTTTATATGTTACAATTCTTGATTCACCCAAATTAAGGTTTTCAAAGCATCATTTTAATTTTGCATTTTGTGGGGGTCTACTTTATTTCTTTTTATTTATAGTATGATTATCTTTATTATCCACATTTATTTATGCATCATGTGATATAAAGCCTATATAAAAATAATATTTACAGCAGGTATAAGTGCCTTTTCTGTACAATAAATATGTAGTAGTAAACTTCAAAGTATTTTATATAGTTATTAATTAGGTCATTTGTTTTAAACTATTATTTATGGTTTGGCAAAAAAAGAAGTTCAAAGTATGTATATTTTCCTAAAAAGATTGATATCATTTTTGAAGAGATAATGTAATACTCTTTTAAAGATAGAGCGAAGTATGCTTAAAATTGATATAAATAAAAAAAATAAATTGGATGTAAACTCTAAATGAATATATCTAGCTATTTTTAGATATATATTTAAATTACACACTATATTTGTTCATCTGATTTCAATGACTGGCTGTCCATAATTTTCTTTTATAAAATTAATTTCATACACATAATTTTTTTTAGAAGTTAATAGTAAGAATAGATAAGTTTTTAATGATGAACATAATCAAAAATTAAATTCACTGTCTATAATTAGCATAATTTATACTTTTCATAAATTTATTATTACAGATTACTTCTTTATATCTTCTAAACCTTATCTTTCTATATGAAAAAAAGCATTCTTCTTATAAGTGTCAATGTAAAATAAAATTTACAAATAATAATTTATTTTTTAAATAATTATTAGATAAAAAAATAATAAAAAATAATTTTATTCTAATACAGTCTAAATGGATCTTTTTGGTTTAATCAATCAAATGTATTTAGAATGATTGTTTATTACCTGTGAAGAATAAAAAATAAAAATAATCTAATTAATTTACTATATGTAAGCCTTTAAGAGCTTATTATAAGTATTTAGAAAGCTAATGAAGATAAAAGAAGGAAAACTAAAAACAAAAGTTGGAATTAACCCTAAAATCCTTATTATGATAATGGGTTTAACAAATTTAAAGTTTTGATTTTTAAAATTTTCTTTCTTTAAGATAATATAAAAAAGTAAATAATGATTAACTCATTCATATTAATTATGAATCATAAGACTTTAATCTAATAAATTATAATTTTTGATGATTAACTATTTAATTGAGCATAATGAATTAAGGGTATTTAATATTACTGTTAATATGTATAAATAAATTTAATTATTTGGTTGATTAAATTAAAGTATTGAATAAAAATTAAACAGTGAAATAAAACAGGCATAAATACTTTTTAAATATACTTAATCATTAAAATATCAAAGTTATTAAAGATTTTAATTTTTATTTTCACAAAGTAATTAAAAAAAGAAGATTCTGGCTAAGTTTACCAAAATAAACATTTATTAATAAAACATAGTGAAAAACAAATAATGTTATTTTTTAATATAATTCTTTTAATTTATTTTACTTTAAGATAAATATAGAAAAGCATATAAAACTTCAAAAATATAACAATATTTGATAATAGTACATCATTATTTTATCTATTCTAAATCTTCAAACTCTTTATTGGTATAATATTTCTTATTACATATAAATCTAAATTCAATTATCTAACAGCTTTATTAGTTTTTTTAAAAGAAATTTCCTTAATATATTTTAGAAAAAATACATTAATAAGAAGTTAATAAATATGATTGCCTTCAGAAAATGAAAATTGTTCAAAAGATGTATTTTTAAATCTTTACGCTCTTTAATTATGCCAAATTAACTGATTAAAAGAATTGTAATAAAATTACAAAGATAAAATAATAACAAATTATGTTATTATTAAGTGCTATTAAATTTTGAAAAAAAGAAGATGGGAGGTAATTTATTTTATGAAAATCAAAGAATTTATTAGTTAAATTTTTAATTTTTCTTTTTTCTATATGCCTACTATATATTAAAAGAGTTTTTTAAGTATTACTTCATCTGTTTTATTACTCAAAAATTACAAAAAATATTAATTTAAAAAAAACAAAACGATTAGAAAAAAGAATGAATATCCGATAATACATAAGATTAGTGTTATTTTCCTTTAATGTTCTTTGCTGCTTAAAAATATATGTATCTTCGTCATTAGCATATAATGGAGAATATAAAACTTATATTATAAGCTTTTGGGCTCTTGTTTTAGTAGATAAACTTATAACCTTGATAGCGATGTAAGCATTGAAATCTTAATCTAAAATATATATCCTTTATGAAGTATTTTAAGTTAGTTTTTTATATGACTTGTATGAAATAGAAGAATAGTTTCTTTATTAAGCACTGGTCTATTTATTAATAAAAATACTGCCTCTTATTATATTTGATTTAATATGCTTATTTGCCTATAAGATGCTTGAAAATGAATAATTTAATACCTCTCTTATAATTTGTTCCTACTTATCTTTCTTTGGGCTAATTATACTAGCTGGAATATTATGGGGAAATATACTAAATGAGAGTTTTAACAAAAGTAAAAAAATAACTAAATATGCTATTATAAGCTTATCCTATTACCTAACATTAGGCTTAATGTTATAATTGGTTGATAATTTAGGAGTTAATTTAGGCTATTACTTTTTTTTGGTCAGTTTCCTCGCTTTTCTTTTTCTATTTCTTAAATAAATTAAGTTTGAATACTATTTGATAGGTTATTTCTTTACTGGTTTATTTATGAATTTTTCGATAAAAATGCCTTAAGGCTTCTATGATCACTCTTACTAGATTACCAAACTTAATTCTTAGAGCATAATGTTAGGTTGCATAACATAACTTATAAGGTTTGCATTGTTATCAATTTTTTAGATAGCAGAGTTTTTATCCTCTAACAGTAATAAAAATCAAAATTTAGTTGTATTTATAATTGCATCTATTATAAATTTAATTTACATTATCACTTTTAGCAAAAAAGTACATAAAAATTATAGTACTTGCAAGTTTATAGAAATAAACAACTACTAATAAGTTAGATAAGCTTTGGCTTAGTTGAGATAAAAACATTTATTTATTAAAGAATTTCATATCAAATAAGGTTAATTTAAAAGAAAAAAGATAGAATAGCATGAAGAAAATAGCTAAGAAGTTAATTAAAAATGTTTTTTCTATGAATTGAACAAATGTGTATCTACTCAACTTAAATATTAGAAAAATATTTATACTTATTAAGTGAATTGCTTAAAGCCAAATTGTGAATGCAAAGATTAAATTTTATATGAAATCGAGAATATTCATTAAAGCGAAGATATTCTAATAAAACTAACAGATAATTATATATAAATAGTACTTCTAAATAGATTCTCTAATGGACTCATATTTAGTGATTTTTCCAAATAATTAATAGGAAGGATATATCCAGGATACAAAAAGAAATTTTAAATGTTAATTTAAATAAGTTTATCAGCTACTCTATTTAACAAGTATGTAAAACATTGCATGCTTATACTTCCATAGCTTATTTTGTACGATTTATATGAATGAATGAATATTTATTTAATTATTGTATAAATTAATAATTACAAATCTTTTATTTTTATTTTAATATCGAAAAAAAGCTTAAATAATTCTTGATTTTATTATTTTGGAAAACAATGCCACCTGTCTATGTTGGGTACATCTTTATTCACCAAAAAGTACCATATATACAGAGGCTTTGAGGGCATGCTCAATTTAGAAAATATAAAATTCTATTAATATTGAATACCATTTAAATTTTAAGGTATAAATTGCATGCCAAACTTAGAGGTCTGTCAATGTTATGCATAGCTTATTAGGATGGTGCTTAAATAGGATAGGCTTATGTATTTTAAAATATTGTAACTCCTCATATATTAACACACACAGAAATGAGCACTCACAAATTAAAATTTCTGAATTTTTAAAAATGATCTTCAAAACTAAATTTTGACGAAAATAACATAACCCTCCCCCCCTTCCAAGAACACTGATTATATCTTACATTATATTATGATTAGCATAATTATTATCTGAGTGAGGGTGAAACGCAAATCTATTATAATTAAAGCTTTTAAAGGATAAGCAAATAATCTACTTTATTTGTATAAATATCTAGAAATTATAAGAATTATTTATAGAAAAATCTGATTATAGACTCATGAATATTGAAATAGAAGGAGATAATTTGTTGCTTTAATAATTAATTTAAATAGACACTTTTATTAAAGAATTACTTATAATAAAAAATTCTTTTGATTTCTTGAAAAAATCTGAATAAATACTTATCTTTAATAGAATAAGATCAATAAATAATCTAATTGTTATTTAATAGATCTTATTTCAATTTAAGAATAATAATTATTAATTAAAACAAATATTATTTTTCAATTAACCTAATTTTTATAAAATAAAAAACAAGTCTATACTATCAGTTTATTAAATATAATAAAAAATGAATACAAATTAAGAATCTGAAGAATAATTAATAAGCGAAAACGATTCAATTTAATTAGTTTTTAAAGATGAAAATGAAACAATTACTAATTAAGTAGAAGGATAAAAGTTCTTTAAGTCTAAAAATTTCTATCACTTAGATCCTAAAAGAGATATTGATTAGATTTTATTATAAATAGAGTCTTTAAAAGAAATTAAATAAATTATTGGATTAAAAATAACTATTGAAACTCCAGAAATGTTTGGAATAGTTAATGAGCTCATATAGTATTTTTCCTAAATTACTCATTTATAAATTAATTTTATTAACGATTGGTATTTCTAAATACTTAATTTTCATAATGAAAACTTCTTTGAAGAATATAAAGCTCTGGAAAATTTAACTCACTTGGAAGTAAAATTTGAAAATCATATTTTTACATAAGTCTTATGTGATTTTGGTGAAATAATTGCAGGATTCAAAAATTTGATATACCTTCATATTGCTATTCCTTCTTTTTACAATGAATTAGATGAATATACATATGTTAGATTTAAAAAAGGAATATAATAACTTCTTACATTAACTTATTTATAAATGGAAATTGGAAATATTAGTTAAGATAATTCTCTTAGCATTATTATTCTATTTGAATTGATATAACTTTAAGCCAATCTTTAAACTCTAGTACTATCTATTAATAAACAAATAACTAAAGAAGAAACAGATTCTCTGATAGATACTATTTGTTCTCTTGACAAATTAGAATCATTATCAATTAATGCACAAGCAATAGTTAATACTAAGAAAATAGAAGACTTATTTATCCATATCTCAAAACTTTAAACCCTTCAATGTTTATCTTTAAATGTTTATGGTAAAAGTATTTTTAAAGATACTTTAGGATTTGCTTTCAAAGATTATTTTGAAAATCTAGGAAATGTAAAAAATTTATCACTTTAAATAGGACCTGATAAAAAATTCAATGAGACGAAATTTATTGAAATTGTAAATGGTATTTAACTCTTACCTTATTTATAAGAGCTATCTTTAGAATTATGTAAGAACAATAAAATTGGAACTTAAGGTTAAATTTAATTAAGTAACTTACTTAATTAATAAATAAATTTAAAAAAATTAAACCTTAATTTCAATTATGGAAACAATATTGACTCAAAAGGTATGAACTATATTCTTTAAAGTATAGAAAGGAACACCGAATTAATATCTTTCAAGTTTAATGTTGGCTAAAAAAATTATTTTAAAGAGTAAATTTAATAAAAACTTTGTAGTGCTTTATAAAAACTTCTAAAATTAGAATCCTTAAATTTAAATATTTAAATGAGTGAATTAACTTAAATAAATAATCTGAAAGAGAGCATTAAATCATTAAGAGATCTAAAGGAATTAAAGATTGATTTAGGAAAAGTTTCTCAAATTTATTTGATTAACTTTTTAACATTGATAAATTTCCTACCTAAAATTTAAAGAGAGAATTTGATTATTAGAAATTTAGATTTTTAATATAAAACGGAATCTAATCTTGTAAAAAGCTTAAAACTAAATATACACAAAGAAGAATCTGTGTTCATATAAGATCAATAACTTATCGATTTTTAGAATCTATGTTCTTTAGAGATATCCGTAAATTAGCATCCCATATTTTTTGAATACTTTAAACTTTAGTTAAAAAATTTAAACTGTTTAACAAAATTAAAGATAACTATTTAGAACACCTTAGAAAATGAAGAAGCAAACACCCTTGGATAATGCCTATCAGAAATTCCTTAACTTACAAGTTTAGGCCTAATTATTCCTTCATAATGTTTATAATTAAGTTGCCTTAAAAATCTTATTCTAAGAATAACAAGTTTAACAAAATTAAAAAAATTATAATATAATATTCCTACTAAGTTTTACCAGAATCAAATAAATTAATTCTTCTTTTTATAGCTTAATGCTTTAGTAGTACTGACTGATCTATCTATAAAATTAGAAGAATTTAATATAGATGAAAATTTAAAAATATTGGGAGAGACGATTAAAAAACTTAGAAATCTAAGAATTATTGAGCTTAATAACATTCATTTAAATATAAATGAAGAGAATATGAAAAATTATTCATAACTAACAATCCATTTAGTAGAAATAACCAGTTTAGAATTAGAAATAAATTATAAAACTTATTATGATTTAAAATATCTTTATGATAAAGGTATTTCTAATTTAATAAATCTCAGACATCTTAAAATCAATCATACTCCATCTATAGAATATATAAGAATGAGAAAATAAAGATCTAAAATTATTAGAAAAGCATTAAGATTGGTTATTTTTAATACTTGAATATTATCTATTGAAGTAGTTTATTTATTTATTAAATGTAAAAAAAATTTTAAATATAAAATTAACATTTTTACATTAATTTAATTATAGAATTGCTATTAAATATTTAACCACCATAAATAATAATTGGTGAGTCTCCATATTATTTTAAATAAATTCTTTTATAAAAATTCTAAGAAAATAAATGCAGTTAATTCAGAATTTTTTAAATAGCTAATTTGAAGATTTAGAATAATTATTCTCTTTATTTAAAAATTAGATGTTACTAAATTCAAAAATAGATATTGTTTTTAAAAAGCAATCATTAATGCAAAAACACATATGAAAGGAATATTATGCTTAAACATAATTAAAAAAAAATTAATTAAAAATATAAAAGTAGAAATCTATAAAAGAATAAACTCTAAAAATTATAAAAGCAAAATGTTATACCCTAATGCTCCTCCACCAGCTAGCTCCTAAATAGACAATAAGTTTCAATGCTAGTAATTAAGATAAATGGATTATATTGATCCCGTTTTTAAAGAAGACAACTAAATCTTTGATAGCTTATCAAAAAATGTTAAATAAAACTAGAAAATATTCTATAGATGTGCAATAATTTGCTTTATTTTGGAAATTACTCTACTTATTTGGGTAATAGCTCTATAGATATCTATCAAAAGTATAAACTACCCAGGAAATACTAATGATAATTCCTCACCATAATTAAAATCAGAAAATATTTTCTCCTTAACCTAGAGCAATAGCCAATCTATAACCTAATTGACAAAGGATATAGAGAATGTTTACAAAACTTTAAATCTTTTATAGGGATTAATACCTAATATGCCAGAATAAGTTTAAACATTTGATAAAAGGATTAACACTTTACAAGACAATCAAAATTTATTCAGTGAAAATACAAGTTAAAAATTAACTGAATTAGGAAACAGTTTACTGAGCAATAGCCAATCTATAACCTAATTGACTAAGGATATAGAGAATGTTTACAAAACTTTAAATATTTTATAGGGATTAATACCTAATATGCCAGAATAAGTTTAAACATTTGATAAAAGGATTAACACTTTACAAGATAATCAAAGTTAATTCAGCGAAAATACAAGTTAAAAATTAACTGAATTAAGAAACCGTTTACTTGAAGTTTCTATCGATGGAATTCAGAGTTCTACTTTATATACTGCTCTAAGAGGAGACTATCTAAATGTTGCTTCCTAAATGAAAGGTGCTATTATTCTAAGAGATGGAGATGTTGTTTTTTATAATGGTTCTAATCCTTTAAGTGATAATTACGTCCCATATACTGGCAATACTGGATTTATATAATCTCATTCACCTATTACGGTCAGATTTGCTCAAAAATATTTGATAAATAATATTTTATTCTAGCTATATGATTTAGATAATAGAGTTTACAACATTTAAGTACAAGTTTCAGAAGATTACTTAAAATGGAATACTATTTACACAAGTGCCACAGCTAAAAGTTGGATGGATATTAATTTTGATGAATAAAAGGTTAAGTATATACGTATCTTAAACACAGCTGGAAATAATCAAGATCTCAACATAATTCATATAAGAGCGTTTTATTCGGTTAAATGGTGATGTCTTTAATTTTAAAAATAATTAAAATACTTTGAATGCTTGCATATATAAGTTTCATTTGTAATCATATTAATTCATTTAAAATTTTATTTACAAATAAATCATATAATTTTCATTATAAAAAATTAGATTATACTCTTAATATATTTATATGGTAAATATATTGTATCATCCATAACCTAAATTATTCTTTGTTTATAAATTTTTTTATTTTTAATAAAATTTATCCAGTTTGTTATTTTAGTTTTTATAATAAGAATTTGATAAAAGAATAAATAAACTATACAATATATTTGATAAAATATAAAATTCATACTATATCTAAAACTACAAGTCTTTATATTTTTCTTATTAAATTTGATCTTTATCTAATTATCCTTTTTGAATCAACTCTAACTTCATTTATCATTTTGAGGTAACGTAAGCTGCTCATATGTTTAACTCCTCTTTCAAGGAATAGTTTTAACTCATAATAAGATAAATAAGTTGATTTAAATTTTATATTATTAATAGATTTTAGTTATTTAAATGCTTCTGCTAAATTATAAGCAGTTTATTCGTTTAAGTTAATTTCACATTAGATTAGTACTTACTTACGTTTGCATAGAAGATGTAAGCTTTTATCAAATTATGAAGAATAGTCCTTCATTTCATCTAATTTATCTAGTTAAAATTTAATTTCCTTTAATTTTGAGAAGCTTCCTAACTTTTCATAGAATTAAAAAGCTGCTTCTTTATTCTTTGCATTAATTGGAACTTGGTATTGTAATTTTTCTAAATTAGTTAAATTTGAAATTTCATTTGTTAAACATTAGTAGCTTTCAAAGTTTACGTCATTCTAAATCTATAAATTTAATTTTCTTAATTGTTTCATATTAGTAAACCCTTTTGCAATTTATTGCATTTCTTAATCCAATATTGTACTAGAGACAACAATTTTTAATGTTCTGATATTTTCTAATTGCTATAAAGATTTAAATAGATCTCTAATTATTATTTTATTAGATGAAATACATAATGAGAGTTTAGTGAGATTTATAAGTTTATGGAGGAAAGAATTATCTAAATCTTCAATTTCCTCAACTTGATAACTACTTGAATCAAATTACATCTTTTAAATATCTCCAAAAGGTATTAATTTATTATCTAATTGATTTTCTTCTCTTTCAAAACTGAGTTTTAAGTTTTTTATTTAGAAATCTTTACTTTTCATACTTGGAAAATGATGTAAAAAGTTAACGAAGAGCATTAAATTAGTGTTAGGAATATCGAAATAGAGCTATTAAATATTCTTTAACTAAAGAATACCTTCATATAAAGATTATATTCCTTTGAAATCTACACAAGAATTTTCTATTAAGCTGATGCTTAATGATTCCAATAATTACATTTAACTAAGGATTTATGCAAGTTTCTCAACATTTTCTTTGCCAATATAATTATTTTTTCCTAAATAAATTGATAATTAAGTAAGCTTATTTAATTTTTAGAAATATTCTAAAAATGAGGCCATTCTTTTTGGGAGAATGGAATTATTAGAATTAAAGGTTAGTTTCATTCTTTATATTTAAGTTAATTATGATAAATAAAATCCTAACTCAGCTAATTGATTGGTTTCTAATTTTAAATTATTATTAAATTCTAATTATATTTCTTTTAAATTATGTAAATCTTAAATTGAATTTATCAGAAACTATGGGTTAAAAAGCTTCTAATTAGAAATAAAAATATGAAGAGTATGTAGAGATTAAATGCCAAGAACGCTCTCAATATATTTTAAGCTTTTTTATTCTTTAATATTGATAGATACTATCTGTAAGCTTTAGTGTTTGTAAATAGGTTTAAATAAAGCTTGAATACTCTTCTTAGATGAAATACTTTATACATTAAATGATAGAGAAGTTAAAGATTTCAATTGGCATATACTTTCAACAAATTAGTTAACGACTTCTTCAGTTATTTAAGCATTTATTTCAATATTTAATGTTTATAAATTAGGTTAGTTTTTGATAGTTTCAGCTAAAGTAAGAATGAAATTGCTGTCTTGTTTATTAATATTTCCTAAAATAATAGTATATTCCTTAAGATTTTCTAAACCATTGATATTTTTTACGATTTACTCAGAAGTACTCTAATCAATAAAAGTAAATAGAGGAGGAATTTTAAGTTTTAAATTTGTTAGATTTTTAAAAAAATAAATCACCCTAGCAAAATCTGCTAAAACCTATGCAAACATTTTATCTTCTAAATTAATTTCAAGATGAGTTAAATTAACGAGCTCTTTGAATTAAAAAGCAAGATTATCATGATCTTCTCCCTCTTCATAGAGACGATAATTAGCGGAAGTAACAATATCTAAACACCAAGAAGAAATAAAATTAATAGAAAGGTATTTTAAGTTAGATAAAGATGCAATGCAATCGCTTATGTTGTAGTATTGTTCGCTACTGCTAACTCTAAATTCGAATGAATGGATTTGTTTTAAGTCTACAATCTATTCTAGTCTTTGATCTAAATCATCAATAGTATAATCAAAATACTTAGTTTTCAATGTTTACTTTTTTACTATACTTTACATTATATTTTAATTAGATTCTTATGATCCATCTACCTCGAGCTAGCTTTCAGTACAATTCTTTTATCTTTATTCATAGTATTGAATCTTAATGAATCTAAATTCGTTTTAATCTTCCATTTATATACTTTTTATAGGCTTTAACAATGGTAATTCTTTTTTTAAATTTATTGAAATTATTGATAACTAATTTTTTTATAATTAATATTTATATTAATTGTTTCGCTTATTTAAAGAGTTCATTTCTTACCTGAACTTCTTATCATTTCTGAGAAATTAATCTTTCTCACTTAGATTAATTAAAACAACCTTATTTTAAATTCTTTTGGCAATATTTTACATAAAGATCATCGTTTTTGATTTAATTAAATCTTCTATTAGACGCTTTAGAGAAGAAATTGAAAAAAAATTTTATTAATAATTCTTCTTTCATTCTATTTCAGTTTCAGATATAAAATATGGTTCTTAAATTAGAAATAGATAAAATCTAAACAAAATAATCTTAATCATTTTTGAAAAATAATTGGAATTAAATATTATTTTACTTTTAGTGTTTTAATATTTCTGTTCATATTATTATTTACTAAATTTAAGAATTTATTATCTACTAAAAAATAATAAAGATTTTAAAAACTAATTTAATGTCATTTTAATTAAGCATTTAAAGTAAAATATTTTTAAAAAAATTAAATTAAACTGAATTAAGGATACTTAATAAACAATAGCAACAAAAATGATTATAATTTACTTATTTATCAATTAAGGATGAGTGAATCTCATTCAAATTTCACAATAATTGACAATTTATTTAATTAATTAATCTATGATTTATAAATATAAATAAATATTTAATTTGATTTTCCAGGATAATAGGAAAAGTATAAAATTTTAATATTTTTCTTTAAAATTAATGAAGTAAGTATATGTTATTTAAAATTTAAGAAAGAATTATAACCTTTTTCATTTTTAATTTTAAAATGTATCAAAAATAAAAACAATGTGATTCTTAACATTAAATAACTTTACTCAATACAATAATTATAAAAAATATTGCAAATGAAAATAAATTTGAATTTATGGAATCTTATTTTAAAACATGAAATTAATTAATAAAAAAATAAATGAAAAATACTTTTAAAAATAAATTTTTTAATTCAATTAACTAACTATCTAAAATCAAAACATTTTCATATAGAAAGTTTATAAGTAGTTTGATACTTTGATATTAAAATTAATAAAATTAAATATTTAAATAAATCATTTTTAATTTATATTTTTATCTCTATGGTATCTTAATTTATGGACTTTTACATTATTTTTCTACTTTGATTTTAAATTTCTGAATCATATTTTCATTATTATATTTTAATCTATTAATTATCAAATTTTTATGAATTTATATTACTATTAATTATTAATTTAGTAAGTAAATAAGATTTGGTAAATCAATCAAAGTACATACAATAGCTTAAAAAATGTGTATAAATTTATTTATTATGAACCTTTAATTAAATTTAATAATATATTGATAATAATTCTACATAATATATTTACTATGGTAATAACATACTAGATTCATTAAAGGTAATTATAATTTCTTTCTATTTTTACATAAACAAACCCTATAATAAAATTTACCCATTAATCTCTTCAAAACTATAATTACTTATGAAATTTCTGGTTTTTAAGCTTAATTTTTAATGAATAATAGAAACCCTTAAATTCCTATCTAATATTTAATTATGATGATGAATTTACCCAAAAACTAAAATAGGATCAAATCTTATATTTTTTATTATTCTTAATTTATTAACTCACTTAGGTTTATTAGTAGATTTTGTTTCAGCTTTAATTTGAATAAATTTAAAAATGTAAGCGCTACTAATAAAATAAAATTCTGAGGTACTTTTCTAGTATCTCTACTACATGAATAATCAATGTAGACTAATTACAAAAAATTGCTTTAATTAGGATAGAGTAATAGGTCTAAGTAAATTAGCTTTTAATAGAGTGTAAGCTTTTAGTAGTAACTAAAGCTAATAAAAAATTTTTGAAAATATCTATAGCTAAATAAATTAATAATTAAATACATTAATTTTATTCTATTTAATAAATTTAAGATTATAATTTATAAAATAGAGTAATTTTTATCATTTGTTTCTTTGGTTTTTTATCTTATTACTCTAATTTATTTACATAAAAAGTAATTAATTAAGAAAAAGTAGAAGTAGAAAAGAATAATATATAATTGGAATTTGTTTAAAAAGAAAATAAAATTATAATAATCTATAAATTAAGTAATATTTATATATTTTTATAATATAGAAATGAATTATTTACAAATTATCCTATTCGTCGATAATCTTAAATTTTGAATATTTTTTCTTTTATATAAATAATTTACTAAATTTATAAATTTGATTTAATGCACAACTAAGTTACAGTATATTTGATTAGATCCTATCATTAATTTAATGTATTTTATGCTATTTCAATTTAATCCTAAATTTTATCTATAATTTGTTTAATATGAATTTGAAAGAAAAAAAGAAAAAAGTAAAAATAAATAGTAAAATGAAAGATTTAAAAATATTAATAGGATTATCGTTAATATATTAAGCATTGAATATAATAAATATTTATATTTCCATTTAGTTATTTTTAAATGGCTATCTTGCTTACTTTGTCCTATATTTCATTCTCTTTGGAATTGAAAAATTAGTGAGTCTATACTGCTTGTTCTAAAGTTTTGGATAGGATGTAAGATTTGAATTAGTATTCTTAGACTTTCTTTAATTAGACTTTCTTTATTACATTATCAAGAAAATCCCATTTACTCTAAATGGAATTTTTATTAATAAGCTCTTTAGTAGAATATACCCTTTACTAATTCTTTAAGTAATATTCTTCTTTGGCTTCAGTCCTTTCAGAAATCCTGAAATCGATTAGCATATAATAATTCTTGCTTATATTAATTTTATTTTTTTTACAATATTTACTGGTGTTATTTGCAGTATTGTTAATAAATCTGGAGATATTGACTATTATAATATCATGCTATCTATTATGAATCACTTATCATATTATTTAAGTTTTGGATAAATTCTATTATTAAGAGATAATTATGATATAGAATTAGGAAGATATTATTCAATGATAGTTCTTGCTAATATTCTTATTAATCTTGTTAGATTAGAAAAGGATTATCAATATAAAGACTTAAATGTCTTTTATTTCTTCCTATGTAATTTAATGAACTATTAATTCTAATCTGACTACTAAGATTTAGAAATGAGTTCATTAAATAAAGCTGAATTATAAAATCCGATCATTTTAGGTTTTTTAAATTAAATGGCTAGATTTGCTCTAATAATAGGATATGGAAATTTTACTTTACTAGAATAAGCCAATTTAACTGATTATATTCATCTTACTAATCTCATTCTGTCCATTATATTTAGCATCTCTTTCTTTTTTTTATTCATTCCAATAGTATACTTTATTTTCTTTTAGTGGAGATGGGTATGTATTAGAAGTCAAAATGACTACACTAAATTGGTATAGAGTTTAGATGCCAAAAATAATTATTTTAAATATATGATAATTAAAATTGATTGCTATACATAGATTAAATGTAAAAAATCATCTACATCTATGATTAACTTAAATAAAAAGCTGGAGAATAACCCAAACAATATTATCCAAGAGGATAAAAACTAACTAAATTAAAATTAGAATGAATTAACTCTTAAAAAAGAAGAGTAGTGTGATTGTTTATATTATAATTGCCAATATAAGTTATCTCAATATCTAAAAAATAATGTATAAGTATCTTATGAATATAGATCAGAAAGAATGATGTGTGACTGTTAATAAGTTCTAAGACTGCTAATAGAGGAACCTTATGTTTTATTACATAATATAAGAATAGTCATGAAAACATACTATTTGTAATTAAAAGAAATTACAAATGAAAGAATATAAAAAGGATACCTTTTTACTCCCTTTACAATTTAACTTATTTCATAATATAGCTGGAAATCAAATATTGAAATAGAATATATACAATAGTTCAAGGCTTAATCTTTAAGTTTGATTGTTTACTCTTAATTTATAGCAAACTATATGACAATTAATCCTAATTTAGTTATAATTGATTTATATTTTTGAGATGTTTAGGTTCAATATCCTTTAAATATTTCTTTGTAAGCTCTATCTAAAAAAATTAGTAGAAAAGCTTACTATTAAAGGTTTCATCTAATTAAGGTATTGTAAATAAATTATTTGTTGAGAATTTATAATCTTAAAAAGAATTTGTTGTAACTAGAAATTAAATGTATTTATTAAGTTTTTTTAAGTTTAAAAAAATTCTTAAATAGAAAGAATTTATATTTTTTATAAATTTTTTTGAAATAATAAACATCATTTTTACAACTTTTCTTTATTTTAGTAAATAACCTATATATCATGATAGAATAAATTTAATAGAAATAATCTTCTTACTTTATTACATTATTATTTTTACTATAAAATATATTGAAATTTATTTTGGTAATCATTTCAATTTTTAAACTCTATCTTGTTGTAGACATTTAATAAATTAAATATCAATTGAAATATTATAATTTATCAGAAAAATTTATATCAATATTTTTGATAATCTTTTAATAAGACAGTAAATTAGTAGAAAAATGGAAAAATAATACTTACTCTTAATTTCAATTATTTTCTATGCTATAAACATCTCTCACGTCTATGTGGCTATAGTATTATACTAATAAGGATATTCATCATATTTTATAGCCTTTTTCTGTATTTTTGCATTAGATAAACTTATAACCTTTTATTTAATGTATAAAAAGGATGGAATAAAACTATCTAATATTAATTTCATCATTTTAGATACTTTATAAATAGGATTCATTTATTATATTTTCTCTGAGCTTTACTTTAGCTTTAAAGGAATTATAGCTTCTAAGCTTTGCGGAAGAGTCTTCCCTCTTATTTTTCTTGATTTGATATTCTTCTTTGGAATGAGGATAGTAGAAGATAGTTCTGATCTCTCTTAAGATATCATATTTCTTGCTTATATTAACTTTATTCTCCTAGTTTTCCTTTCTAGTTTCCTTTCTTATGTATTTTATAGATATCCTGAAAAATTAATATCTCTAAAGCTAATATAATCTATGATTATCACTTCTTCATATTATTTTAGTTTCTCGTAGATCCTTCTATTGTAAGATTAATTAGGAGTTAATTTAGGATACTATTAGATTGCAATTATATTTACCAATTTTCTATATATTATCACTTCTAAAATGGAAACCAAAAAATCATCTTCTTTAATTGAATACATGATAAGTATGAATTTGAATAATTATCTTCTCCATACTTTTTCAATAATTGATCACTCCTTTGTTTAAGGTGCTTTTTGTATAATCCTAAGTTATTTAAATCAATTAGCTAGAGTAACGATTATCCTTATTTATTTTGATTATTCACCTAATAATTTTAATACAATAAACCTAACTAATTAAATAGTAGCGCTTGTGATGAATAGTCTATTTTTGTTTAGCTAGTTTAAAATGTTTAAATAATTTACACTATATCAGAAAATTCTTTTAATATTTACCTACAAAGATGCCTTAAATGCTCTAAATTATTTAAGTAAAGACCATAGATTTATAAAAAAATATATTATTTTATATAGATAAGTAGATCAATATCACATAAATAATGTTGCTTAAACTAAATGCATCTATTATGATTTATAGAAATGCATATCGTATAAATTAAAAGAAAAAAAAGAAGTAGATTTTACATATGATTCTGATTCTGGTTGTGTTTGTAAATTAAAATAATTATTTAATGAATAACACTTTGTTTAATAAAACAATTATTAACATGCTTACAGCTTTACTAAAGAAGAATTAATATAAATTACTTTAAATAGATATGAAAAAGGGTTAATATTTACAAAATTTACATTATTTGTTTTAGAACTCTTATGTAAATAGGAAAAAGGAAAACATCTATCAATCATTTTAAGTTTTATGTTTTATTTAAAGGATATTTCCCCTATATTAATAAATAATCCATAAATTGTTTTCTACGATTTATTTGTATGAAATAATATATTAATTGTAAATTTTATTTTTTTCTTAAAATATTTTTACAAATTTTCTCATAAATAATTTTATTCTTTATTTTAAATGTTTACTAATTCTAAATTAGACAAAGAATATTATATCTATCCACAATATCTAAAATTTGTAAATATTTTTAATTAATTATACAAACTACCAAACTAAATTAAAAGTAGACAAAATTTCTATCTAAATGAATAATAAAAAAAATTTTATTAAAAGGATTAATTAAAAACTTTTATTTTGCAGTTTGGCTCTTTAAAATTGGAAAGCTTCGCATAACTAATTTAATTATAATAAATACATAAAAATATAATATTTTATACAACAAAAAGCCTAAATCAAAAATGTCATATTAAGAAATAGAAATTGAAGGTGAAAGATATTCTTTAGAAAATGAAGAAGAATATGAATATTATGATGAAAATTCAAGTGAGATTTAAGAAGTAAATAAGAATCCCCTCATTTCGTAACTTGCTTTTAACAACTCTAGTTAAATTATCAAATGCAGCTTCATGGAAATCCTTCAAGATACTAAATACAAGGTATCTCAAATTTCAAAAGAACTTGGTATCTCTTAGGGTAGAGCTTTCTTCCTATTAAGAGTTCACAATTACAACAAAGATAATTGTGAAACTATTCCTTCTCATATTTTAGATGATATTTATACTAGTGAAGATGAAATTTTAAATTCTCTTAAATCCTCAAATTTTTGTTTGATGTGTGTTCAGCCATTTGAATAAGAAGAATCTTATTCTTTTGAATGCAAGCACTAATTCTGTAAGGAATGCTTCAACAATTCTTTGAAAATTTCTCTTTAAGAATCTAATGTACTAGAGCTAACTTGTCAAATTGAAGGATGTAAAGAAAGAATTAGCATCTAAGATGCATAGAACTACTTCAATAATGAGGATAGTAGAATTTGTTTTGAAGAAATTATGTTAAGTGACATATTATCATTAAGCAAAAATCTAATTAAATGCCCTAATAGTAATTGCAACTTATTTTTTGATATAAGTAATGTTGGAAATAATGATAATATCTCCTTAAATTTATAATGTAGCTGTAGAAGTGATATCTTTTGCAGTAATTGTAGATGTACAGCTCACTAACCTATCAATTGTGAAATGGTATAGAGCTTCTTATCTATAATTTAACTTTACAATAATAAGGAATGTGATGAAAATATAACCAGTAATAGCTTAATAATTGAGTAGTACATTTAATATAGTTGTTCTCTTGGTTTATTGAGTGAAGATAGAGAAAAAATTCTTGAATATTTAACCTACAAACTTTCATATTATCATAAGAACAAAGCAATAACTGATAATTAAATTGCTTTGTATAAACAAAGCTTTGATATTTTGATAGAAGGAACAAAATATTTGTAAAATTTGTTAATAAAGATATTCTTTTAGGGAAATCACTCTGAACAAATATTTGAATGCATATATTACGAACTAGAGATCTAACTAAAAAAATTCTAAGAGTTCCTAATTAATGATGTAAAAGTGAATTTATAAAGAAGTGCAAAAGATTTCAATTCTTTCTTTGAAATTTACAATATTGAGCTACTGAACCAATCTGAATTCTTAAAGAATTATTTGACAAAGCTTTCCTTACAGTAATGAATGGTATATTGAAAAGTTAAATTATGTATATATTAAATTTATTTATTTGTTGATAAAAATAGCTTTATATTATGTTGCAAGTCTATTATTTTGTTAACAATTCAAATCAAGTTTTTTCTCTAAATACTATAAATCCATATTTATTGAAGCACCAATAGATTAATAATCATGAAAACATTTTAAAAAATTATAAAAAATGGAAATAATAAATACTTTCTATTTAAAAATATGAATCTATTCCAATCGCAATATTTAATATTTGTAAATAGTTTTAATTATTTGTACCAATTTAAATTAATAGTAGACAAATAAGTATCTAAATCTTTATTAAAAGTATGAATTAATGATTAATATTTAGTAGATACTTTTTGTATTATGAAGATTCATTCCAATTAATTCCATAATTTATAAATAAATAAAAGTATTTTATACAAAAGTGGTACTCAAATTAAGAGCTAGAAATAGAAGATTAAGATACAATCTGATTCTGTCTTGTATTTCAATTAGTAAAATACTTCATTTTAATGAAATATTAATTTGTAATATTAAGTCATTAATTTGTAATGTAGCTATAGGAGTGATGTTTTTTGTAGTAAATCTATCAATTGAAATTGTTAAAATGTAAGGTTATTTAAAATTAAGTTGAAATCATTTATAAATTTAGAATTTCATTTATTCTTTTCAAAATATTCTTTCAAAATTAAGAGAAAAGAGATTAAGAAATTATGCAAGATTATCAGAATTATTTTAATTACCTTGGAGATAAAAAGATTTAGATAATTAAATGAATTATTTAATAAAATTTTGATTATTGTCAGGGTTTAAGATAAGGGGGGAAGGGGGTCTTACTAAAATCGTCAGAAAAGAAATTATTAACAAAGGTTTTTTAATTTGGAAAAAATACTTTTATTTTATTAATTAAAAGAGTTATCCCAATCGTCATTATATATAATTGAAAAAAAAATTTATTAAAAAATATTTTTATTTACTCATTTTATTCTTTATATTATAAAGAAAGGCTAGTTCATTATCAATTTCATAATTCATTATTAAGTAAAAAATACAAAATACAAAAAATTATCTTAAAATAATCAATCATGTCAAATTAAGAATTAGAAATTGAAGACGAAAGATATTCTTATGATGAAGAATATGAAATTGAAGATTTCTACTAAAACTCAAGCGATTAATAAGAAATCGATATGAATCTCCCTATTTCTAAATTAGCTTTTAACAACTCTAGCTAAATTAAGAAATAATTCTAGGGAATTATCATTCAAGATGTAAAGCACTAGGTTTTTCTTATTTCAAAAGAGCTTAATATCTCTTAAGGTAGAGCATTCTTCCTATTAAGAGCTCATAATTACAAAGATAAAAAATGTGAAACTATTCCTGACCAAATATTAGATGATATTTACATTAGTGAAGATGAAATTACAAAATCACTTAAATCCTCAAATTATTGCTTGAGGTGTACTTAGCCATTTGGACATGAATAATCGTATTCATTTGAATGCGATCACAAATACTGTATGGAATGCTTCAAAAATTCTTTAGAAATCTCTCTTAAAGAATCTAAGATACTAGACTTGACCTGCTAAACTAAAGGATGTAAAGAAAGAATTAACATTTAAGACACAGAGGATTTCTTGAGTGGTCAAAGTAGAATTTATTTTAGATATATTCTGTACAGTGATTTAATAACCAAAAATGAATAATTAGTAAAATGCCCCAATACTTATTGTGATCTATTTTTTGATTTAAGTAATCAATAAAATAATGATAAACTTTCCTTGAATTTATAATGCAGTTGTAGTAGCAATATCTTTTGCAGTAACTGTAAATCTCCTGCTCATTAACCTATAGATTGTGAAATGGCAAAAAAGTTTGTTCCTATTTTAAATGGGTATCAAATCAAGAAGTTTTCAAATTATTAAAATAATAATGAAGAGTTAAATAGAAGTGATTCCTTAATTGAAATGTATACTTAATATGAATAGACTATAAGCTAATTATGTTTAGAAAAAGATAAATCAGTTTAAAAACTATCTTTAAAACTTCCATATTATGGAGAATAAGTCTAATTGTATTAACAAAGCTTTGATCTTTTAATAGAAGGAACATTATATTTGTAAAATATATTAATCAAGATGTTCTTTTAGAAAAAAGTCTTTGAACAGATATATGAATGTATCTATTATGAATTGGAGTTGTAATTAAAAAAATTCAATGAATTCTTGTTAAATTAAATAAATGATTTAGTAGAGGATTTATCAAATAGTGTGGTGATAGAGATTGATATTTTCTTTGAAAAGTATAAGATAGAGCTATAAAGCCAATATAATTTCTTAAAGAATTATTTGACTAAACTTTCTTAAGAGTAATGATTAATTAGTAGTATATTAAAAATTTAATTTATATAAAAAATAATAAAATAACTTGTTAACAAATATTATTTATACTGTAATACCTCATTTTTATAGTTTTTTTTGAACTTATAAATAAGTTTTCAAAATCTTAACTTTTTTAAAAAGAAATTAAATATTTTTTGGCTTTTTTTGTTGATTATTGAATTCTCTAATAAATAATTTAATATTTAATAACCTCAATTATTTATTCTTTTATTTAATAACATTTATTTGGGGATTTTGTAGATTTAAATTATTAAATAGATTTATTAACAAATAATATCTTTTTTAGAATTTTCTATTTTATAATTTTGATTTGTTTTAATATTTTAATTTTTATAGATAGTGCTAAATTCAAAATAAATTCTAAATTTTAAGGATTTGTTTAATATCATATCTATCTAATAAGATCTATAACTAAAACTAAAATACTAATCGAATTTAAGTTCTTATCTTTCAACTTTATTTTTATTTATCTATTATTGCGAAAGAGTTATTTAATAGAATTTATTATCTTTTGATAAATTAATGAATAAAGAATTGATTATTTTATTTATTAATAATCCCTTCTTTATTAAATATTCCGAAAAAAAGTATAATGGAGAGGTAGCTATTATTCTTGTTTGCACTTATTTTCTATGGAATTAATATATCTCATATCTATTTAGCTATTATCTTACTGAATAAAGGATATTTGAGCTATTTTATAGTATTTTTCTCCATATTCCTAATAGATAAAGTTATAACCCTCTACTTAATGTATTAAAAATTAGGTTTGAAAATGTCCAATATAATATTTATAATATTAGATACTTTACAAATAGGATTTATTTATTATTTATTTTCTAAGCTCTAATTCAGTTTAAGTGGAATTATTGCTACTAAACTCTTTGGGAGAGTGTACCCTCTAATTTGGATTGATTTGACTTTATTCTTTGGTATGAGGATATTGGAGGATATGTCTACTATTTCAAATAATATTATGAATCTAGCTTATGTTAACTTCATTTTTCTAGTAGTTTTCTCTGGTTTTCTAACTTATTTCCTCGAATGCTATCCTTTAAAGATTAAGATTTTAAAATTGATTGAATCAATTATTATATTATCTTCTTACTATTTGAGTTTATCATAAATTCTACTATTATCAGATTCCTTTGGAGTTAATTTAGGATATTATTAGATACTTATTGTATTATCTAATTTTCTTTATATCATCTATGCCAATGTAGAAACAGAAAAATTCAAATCGTTATTTATGTATTTTGTGAGTATGTTCATCAATAACTATTACCTTAATAGAATGAGAATTAAAGAAAAATATCTATTTGAAAGTAATACTGCTTGTACTATTGTCAGCTACTTAAACCAGCTTACTCGCCTAGGAATTATTTTATGCTATATGAATTATTCTTTGAGCAATTCAAATAATATATACCTATGCAATTTAATACTTTCCGTTACTATCAACTTTCTTTTTTTAGTGAGTTAGCTAAAAATTTTTATAAGGCTAACATTGAATTATAAATTGCTTATTATAAGATCTAATAAAGATGCAAAAAATGCATTAAACTATCTTAAAAAATAACACAGATTTATTATTTGGTATTTTGTTTTATTTTAACTAGAAGATTCATAGCATTCTTAAGAAAGCTCGTGCATCAATTATGATATATAGAAATATTTATCCTTGAAAATGAAGCAAAGATTAAATGTTACTTTTTTGTTTGGATCAAGAAATGGATGTAAATGTACAATGAAAAAACTTTTTTGTGAAGAAGAATTAATTAATGAGTTTAATTAATCCTATTTATCAGAAATTTAACTTGAAGAATTGAAAATGATAGTTTTAAGTAGAATTAATTAGGGTCTATTATTTACTTAAATTTCAAATCAATTATTCTTACATTTAGAAAGTGAGTGTTATCGGGCAGGAAAAACATATACTTTGAAATAAAAATTACATTCCTAAATTATTAGCTTAGTTTGCTACTTAAAACATATTGCACCTATTATGATAGTTAATCCTACTGCAATTATATATGATTTATATGAGTGATAGATATTTTATAAGTAGGTATAGAGTCATGTTAATTAAATTAGAAAATTCATATATTTATCAAAAAAACTATCCATAAAATAGTCTCAAATATTTAATATTTACATTATTAAACATTTTTGTGCTGCATTATATTTCAACCTCTATATTATATATTTAATATGGTTTAAATTTATTAGCTGTTTGTTTTTTTTTTTTAATCTGATTTTAAATTAGGGAAAATTTCCCAATTTTAGAAAGTAAGGATTGTAATAATTTAGCATTAAAGTAACAATCTACCTATTTAATATAGGAAAATTACTCTGAATTTTCATTTAATTTTTTTTGAAAGTATTTAAGACCTACATCTTGGTGAAACAATAAGTAAATATATTTATTACAAATTGTTTAGGTTATTTAATTTAAAATTAATTCATTCTAAAAATAATAGTATATTTAATTATATTAATATTGTAACACTCACTTATTCTTAAATATAAATGAAATCTATAAATTTTTTATCCTGGCATGAAATACAATATTGTTAAAGATATCATTTTAGTTGATCTATCTCTAATTGCCCAATAAAAGATAAATTCTCAAAAGAGAGCTTTTAAAAAGAGTAAGAATCTAAAGTGAATTAGATTCCACAAATTTAATGTATGGCAATAATTTTATTACTAATTATGTAAAATGTAAACCATGGGATTATTAATAAGGATTCGCCTGATAATATTCATCAATCAATAATATTAATACATAATTGAAATAAAAATTAGAATTCTATTTATGCAGTTTACATTTAAAAATCCTTTATTATACTCTCTTTCATGCTACTATTCATAATAATTAAATTAAAAGATAAAAACAAAGATTAAAAAAAGATATAGAAATGAAATACTTAGCTGTTCTTTTGATCACTTTAGCTGTTGTCAGCTCTAGAAGCTATCCTCTTTTCAAGCAATGTAACTCTGCTTGGTCTAGTGATATTCTAGGTTCTGGCCCTGATACCCTTTGCAAGTCTGGATGTCTCGTTTCTAGTATGTCTATGGCTCTTAATTCCTATGGTAAATCTGTTGGTGGCACTACCGATCCTAGAAATTTGAATGCCTGGTTAAAGAGCAATGGTGGTTTCTCTGGTGAATTATTCGTTTGGACTTCTGTAACAAAGCTTGGTTTCACTTATTAAAATAAGGTTTCTGCTGCTGCTGCTTAAACTGCTCTTGATTAGGGTAAAGTTGTTATCTTAAATGTCAGAAATGGTGGTCACTGGGTTTTGGCTACTAGCCGTAGTGGTGATACTTTCTATGTTAATGATCCTGGTTTTGATGTTTCTTCTTACACTACTAGTCAAGTTACCCAAGCAGCTATCTACTCTGTCTCTGGTGGCTTCCTTCAATAAGCTTATGACTCCCTTAACAACTTCTTCAATGAAAATTGAATTGGTGTTAAACAACAATAAAAATAACAAATAAGAACTATATAAACAAATATACATTGAAATAATTGTATTTTCATTATTAAATCAAATTCAAAAAATTTAATCCTTATTTCATTTTCCATTTATTTTTGATTTTTAATACATTCTAATTAAATTAGTAAATGTAGTCATTTTTTTTTACTAAATCTCTGGTTTTCAATTTTTGGTAAAAAATAGATTAACTTATTAAATTAAATTTAATAAAAGAATAACAGCTAAGAAAGCAATATCAATTCTTACATATTCTAATAAATACATGAGCTATTTTCAAAAATAATCCAAAATATGATTTACTCTACTTTTATCTTTAAATATGTAAAGTTTTGTTTAAATTACTAATTAAATTCTCATCAATATCCCTTAGTATCCTCTCATTTTAATACTTATTCTTTTAAAATGTGAGTAACCTTATTATTCTTAAGGTTATTTCATTTTGATTGGAATTTTTTATTATTTGAAAACCATTTTCCCAAGTGAGTAAACATTTTTTTAAAAATTAGTAAGTTTTTTAGATCAAGGAAAAGATTGAAAAGAATTAAATAATCTTCTTTAAAAATTATAATTAGAGATATTTGATAGGGAGCAATTTATTTTAATGGAGTGTTATAATTTAGAGGATGAAATGAGTTCTAAGTCTGTTATTTATATAATTTAGAAAAATTTCATTTAAATAGTTATCTTGATAAAAAAATAATTTAATAACTCTATAATAACCAAAAAAACCCCATTAAAATTTAAGGGAGATAAGATAGAAAGGATTACAAAATAAAAATAAAAAGAAATACAGAGTAAACTAAATATTAAAACACATAAAATTTTCAAATTTGATTGATACAATTATAAAGTTATTAATTAGTAAATTATTTAATGAAATAACTAAAGTAAAATCAAATATTTGATAAGCTTCCCCAGTATTCTCTATTCATAAATTATATATTTATTTTGTTATTTGATTATGAAAAGAACAAATATCTGTTTTTTTAAAGCAATAGTGAATATTATTATTAAATTATAATATTCAATTATATTTTATTTTATTTACATTTAACTTATTTCTGTTTTCATTTTACGATTATTTATTTATTTCTAGAAATTATTCTTTTTCTATCTATTTTTTTCTTAAAGTTTCTGAAATTTAGTGTTAATTCACTTCCCACTTCTCGATTCATATCCTTTATTATATTTTAAGTTTATATTGATATCTTTTAAAGATGTTAAACTCCTAAAGAGCCTATAATAATGTTTCTAAAAGATGAAGGAAAAGAAGGTTAATCTATCAAATTTCAGAAACTCTAAAGTTTAATCAATTGATAATTATCTAAAAAATTTTATAAAATTATTTTTGCCTAAATAATAATAGTATTTTTAATAAAAAATGTTAATAATGAAGATAATTTGTGAGGATTTTAAATATTACAAACATTTACTATTGCTTCTTTATAATTTGTATTCATAAAATTAATAAAATATACTAAGGATAAATTATTTAAAGTAACTAAATCAATAATAATTGACAACCAACTAATAAATGAATATTATAAAATTATAATAACTAACTAATTAAAGTAAATTTTAATAGATAAACTAGAAAATTCTTCAAACCATCTCCTTTATTTTAAGATAATTATTGCTAACTTGTATATCCTGTGTTTGAGGTATAATAAAAATTAATTTGATGAATGAGCATTCAATTAAAATTAACTTAGTTTTTGGTTAAAAAGTTCATAATTATTTAATTTAATTTTATTTTACTAAAAACTTATATGTTTCAATAGTTCAAAAATATATTTAATCAGAATTTTAATGTAACTTTAACACTTCAAAAGAACTTTCTAATCCTAATTAATATATTCTTTATTAATATTCTTCATCTATTATTTTCTGGTACTAAAATTATTTAATTTAGCTTTATTTACAAAATACCTATTTGTTTCAATATTTCAAAAATATATTTAATCAGAATTCTAATGTAAATTTAAGCACATCAAAAGAACTTTCTAATGCTAATTTCTATATTCTTTCTTAAGATTTTCAATCTATTTTATTCTGATACTAAAAAATATGATTATTAAAATCTAAAATGTTAAATATTTAGGAAATAATTGAGTCATATTTTTATAAACAACCACTAAAAATGATTTAATATCTAAAGCATAGTTTGTAATTATGTTGAAAGTAATTAGATGATTTCTGTTCAAAAAAAAAACATATCTTGAGAAAAAAATTATTAATCATTTATCATCAAAAAATCTTTAAAAATATCTTTTTAAGTAAATCTTATAAAAACTATAGATTCATTTTCAAGAATGGAATTTGGTAAGCAACTTTTGCCTTTATTCGCCATGGATGAAGGTTATATCAATATTAACCACGCCAGTGTAGGATTAGAGCCTATTCACATTACTCAAAAGAGACTCCAATACATAGCAGAAGCAAACAAAAGTCCTGAAAAATGGTAAAATCTATTAAGTATTTATATTAATAATTGAATTCACTAATAAAAACTAAAAATGAATAGGTTCAGATATAGATTGTTTGAATTGATGTAAACAAATAGAGAAGCTGTTGGTAAATTCGTTGGATGCAAAGCTAACGAATTAGCCTTCGTCCATAATGCTACTGAAGCATTTTAAGATGTTTTGACAGCCATAGATTGGAAAGAAGGAGATACAATAGTTTACGTAAATATTGCCTATTTAGCTATGAGAAACTAAATGAAACACCTTGCTAAGACAAAGAATTTGAATGCTGTTGAAATCGTTTTAACTAAAGAAATTGTTAACGACTAAGCTAAGATGCTAAAACTATTTGAAGATACTTTGATTGCTCACAAAGATAAGGGTTTGAGAGCATTTGCTTTTGATCATATCTCTTCTGTTCCTTCAATGATCTTCCCTATCAATGAAATCGTTCAATTGTGTAAGAAATATAATTGTCTTTCCATTTGTGATGGCGCTCAAGCTGCTGGCCATATTACAATTGATTTACACTCTTACGATGTCGATTATTATATTTCTAATATGCACAAGTGGGGATTTACTCCTAGACCTTTCGCCTTTATTTTTATCAAGGAATCTTTATAAGCTAATATCCATCCTTCTGTTATCGGAAATTATTATGGAAAGGTATTTTTAATTAACTTCTTGAAATTATGACCACAGATTTTATTTGTTTAATTCAAGCTGTTTTACAATTTTGTTAAAGAAATATCACATAATTTACTAGCTAATTAATTATAGAATGCTATTTTGCATAAATTTAATTAAATTCTATAATTTATTCTAAAAGGGTTACGTCGAAGAATTTAATGGTAAGGGTACCAATGACCCCTCCCCTTATTTCACTGCTACTGATGCTTTGGAATTTAGAAAATTATTAGGAGAAGAAAGAATCTAATCATATAATAGAAATATGGCTTATAGAGCTGGTTAAATCTTTGCTGAAACTTGGGGAACTTAAGTCTTACATGCTAACAAAGAATATTATGTTAATTTAGTTAATGTTGAAGTTCCTTTCATTACTAAAATGTCAGACATGAGTTAAATTGCAAAAGATCTTCTCTTCAAAGAAAATTTCTGGTTAACTCACTACGAATTTGATGGAAAAATATATGTTAGAATCTCAGCTAATGTATACAACGAGGAATCAGATTATGTATATTGCTCTCAAGTTGCCTTAAAGTACATTAAGAGTTATGCTGAAAAACTCGCTTCATGAAAACAATAAATTTTCAATAAATAAAAAAAATTTTATTTGATTTTTTATATGATGTTTATTTTTAAATTAAAATAACTATTTCATTCTTTAAAATCCTTAATTTATTATTTGAAAAATCTTTATATTATTTATCATTTTTTATCTTAAACTTTTATGGAATTATGAAAGATATCGAAAAGATTTATTGCTGATAAGGAATAAAAATAAAGAATTTTATCATTAAAATAAGATTATTTATCATTTAATATAAATACAATATTAGATACATTTATAAATGAAGTCATTTTTATTTTTTAAAATTTTAATATTTCAAACATTATTAACCTATAAGAAGAGCTGTTCTTAACATATTTTTTGGAATCATGTTCAAATAGAATTTATAAAATTGTTTCCGCGGATAGATTTTACAATTTAGAAAAAAATTATTAACCACAAATTCTTAAATGAACTTAGTTTTAAATATTCATTTAAAATATATTTTTTGTAATCCTTTACTAAAAAGGGTAGTTTTTAAAAAAGAATTTTATAATACTGAAAATAATCCTAAAATAACATTTTTAAATATTATAAATGTCTAAAGCATTTCATAAAAAAATAAATTAGAAAGAACTTAACAAAATGGAAAAATAATTTAAATAGGTGCAACAAAAAATTAAATATAAAATAATGTAATTTTGTCTAATATCTTCATTCGCTGCTATTTTTAATTCGTTTTCTTCATTTATTTATTTTTTTAATTTATTTTCTTTTTATTATTTGGGATATTTTAATTTATTTAGTTTTAATTATTTCATTTATTTTATTTTTAGGGATTTATCTATTAATTTATTTTTCAAATATTTTTAATTTATTTATAATCTAATCGAATATTTTTGTTCTTCTTTTGTCTTCTAGTTCATTTATCTAATAATTTAGTTAATATCTTAAAATTTTGGAGAGAGAATTTTGTTTTTTATTTTAAAACTGAAGTTATTCCATAGATGGAAACAGACAATTTTGAGGTTGTGCGCCTCCAAAAGTGGAATTTAAAAGTATTAAAACTTTGAAGTATAATTTTTTGTGGAACGGTTTGGGGTAAGCATAATCTTTACGAACTCCAGATTTATTTGCGTAACCTCAATAGAGGAAATGGTTTCAATTTTCGCTCTGGATTGTAAGACTTATGCTTAATCGATTTCAGCATTATATGTGAGAGGTGCTTTAAAAACTTGTGCTCAACATTCCATTAATGAGAGCCTTTTTATTTTAAAAACTTATGTTCCATTATTATTCTTCTTTAGTGTTTTACTCCTTTTTGCAACTTAGTTTTTTTCTTTTCTATTTGAAATTAAATTATTATAGACAAAATTTATTTTTCCTAATAAATTTCTTCTCTGAAAATAAATATGTTAATAGGGATTTAATTAATTTTGAAATTTGTTTTTTTTTCATAATATTTTCATAGATGTGAAATTAATTAAAAGTAATAAAAGAAAAATCTATTAATCTATCCAATATTTGAAATGCTTAATAATACTTCTTTCAACCTTAACTAAGGTTTGTTTACCTAGCTATCTTTATCAAGAAAATATATCTTAATAAAGGCTTTTCCTATTTTTATTTGGAATTAAGACTATTCTTCTATAAATTTATATTTTTTAAAATATTACATAAAACCTACTAAAATTTCTTAATAATTTGAGAAAATTATTAAAATTCTACCAAATATATATTAATATAAATTAGGAAATTATAGTGAATTTATTAAGAGAATGTTATATTTTTTTTTAAAAGAACTCTTAATTTAATAAATGTCCTTTTAATTATACAGTTTATAAGGAAATAGAATTGTAATAAATTCTATTGATTGATTAATTGATTAAAGTCATTATTATACTTTAGGAATTTATAAAAGAAATCTATTAGAATGTGGTGATTATAAACCTTAAATGATAGATTCTTCATCTAATTAACTAATAATTGTATTATTTTGCTCTTCTTAAGTTTAGATATTTCTTTACATTTTGAGAAAAGCTTCTTCTTTTTTAATCAAGCTTATTGTTTTTGTTTAATCTTGAGCAATAGCTAAATCTAGAGGTGTTTTTTTATTGAGGTCTAGGGATTGAATATTGGCTCCCTTGTTAATTAGATTTTAAGTCATTTTTTTATAACCTCTCTTAGCTGACCAATGCAAAGCAGTTTATCCTAAGTGATCAACTGCTTCGTTTAATAGTTTTGGATTAGCATCTATTGCTGCTAATACCATCTTCTTATTATTCTATTTCACTAATTTAATGAAACTCTAATATTATTCAGGAATCTCTTTATTTTTTTCAAACCCATCTTTAGTTTTTTACATTTAAGAATGTAAAATATCTAATCCTTACCTTTACCTTTTAATTTGATCTATATAATAGTTTTCTGAATCATAATTTTCTACATTTTCCATCGCCTAAAATTTTTCATCCTTCATTAATTATTCGTCAATTACTTTAGTAAAAGAATGCTTTAGCAAAGAATTCTTACCTATAAATAAATTAATACATTAAAATTTATTATAAAAAATAATTAATAATCAAATTTTAAGAAGCTTATTTAATAATTTCTGTAGATTTACCTAATTTTTTTTTAGTTAAGGTATCATCACCAACAATTGAGGCGTTTTACTATTGGGGTATATTAAGTTTAAATTATTCTGCACGAAGTATACGATATCTTTTATTAGTTTTCAAATCATTTGCTTGATTAAATTAAAACTCACTAGGATCGATCTAATCATAGTAGAATTTTTAAGATATATCCATACTCTTTTAGAAGACTTGAGCTCCTTTCTTATATGTATCTTCCAATATCTTGAAGTATTATTATTCTCCTTTTAAAAATTTTTCAAGGAATTCTTTCATTTTAAGCTTAATAGGATCTATCTCTTTGCTTTTTTTGGCAGTTTTTAGATTAGAAGAATCAAGCATTGTAATAAGAGCACTTTTAGGCCTCTTTTTAGCATCATGAGTGGCAGAGAATTATTTTAAATATTATTCGTGTTCTTATTGTTTCATTAATTATTTTTATGACTATAAATAGAATCTTTGCGGTTGATGAGAAATATGCTAATTAGTAAGTTATGGACTATTTAATGATTGTTATGATTATGTAAATTAAAAAATATCCTCTTTAGGTTTTAAATGTAGATGATGAGCTCTCTAAACTGGGTTTGGCATGACTACTTCTTTATGGTGCTTAATTATTTTACTATCCACTTTTTTACCCTCTAAATATTCAGTTATTGCTTATTTTTATATCTTGAACTTTTTGTTCAATTCTCGCTTTCCTTCAATAATTCGCTATTTTTTCATTTCTTCCCATTCAGATGGTTCTTATTTAGCTGTTTTATTGAATTTATCTCTGAAAGGTTCATTTTATGCAGTCAATGTTTATGTTATTACTTCCTTTTTCATTTTCTAATACTCTTTTAATTAATTATCTATTTTTTTCATTTATTTATACTTAGAATCACTTTTGTTGCTTGAAAATATGTTTGATTATGATCCAAATGGATTAACATATTTCGTTCCTTTTACAGTCATTGGAGGTCCTAATTCCTTCTAAAAGAATTTGAATTCTTTGCAGGATTCATTCAGATTCTTAGCACTTTATATTCTTTACTGACTTCCAAAGTTTTAAGTGGAGATTAATAAAGAATGTGAATTAGAAATAGGTAATCCTTATTAACTTGATCTCATTTAATATTTCAATAGGTTTAGCAAATCCGCTTAAAATTACTCTTTATTAATTATTTAATATACTTATTACTGATTTATTTCCCTTGCATAAGAATCGTTTTATTCTTCTTAATAGAACAAAAATTTAATGGTCAAATCTTAAATTTACAATTTTGTTTGCCATTTAGTTGAATTACTATTTGAAATTATCTATTCTCTATTGATTTTTTATATATATCTAAATATAAAGATTTCAAATATAGCCTTACATAAACGACACTAAAAAATAACTTAAACATGTACTTTCCTTTTTTTAGTATAATATTTTTTAATAATCTTCTTACAATTTTATTTGAAGATCAGCCTTAATTCGAAAAGTTTTAAAAGATTTTGAAAGTAACATCTTTATGAAGATTTATAATATATATTAATATGATTAAAATAATGATGATATTATAAATAATTTCAAATATTTTTAACAACTAATCTCAAAGAATTCCTAATTGCGATTTGTTTAAATTATTTTTGAATTGGAAACAAATAGCCATTAGTTATTGCAATATATCTTAGATTTGTTAATCCTTAGATGATATTTTAAATAGGAATAATAAGTTCATTTTAATTAAAAGTTGGTTGAGATATAATTTACAAAGTATTTAGATTCTAAAGATTTTTTATCTCATTTAATATTTCACCTATTTTTCTATAATTATTTTAATAACCATCATTTTAAGCAAAATAAATAGTTAAATTCTTTAAATTTTTAAGTTAACTCAAGTATTCAGTAAGTTCCTAAATTTAAGTATCATTATAGGTTTTAATTTTAATGCCGAAGCCAAGGGTAGTGAGATTCTATAAACTATTAATGCCTTATCCTAAAGGAACTAAGCTTTATGTTTTGTCTTCTGGCTATGTAATAAAATATTGTAAGGACTCTAATTTTTAAAGGTTTTTTAAAAGATTGCCAAAATCTTAATAATTATAATTATGATCATTAATATCAACAGAGATATAAAGACTTTGAAGATTGATTAATTATTATTATCCTATAAATAATTTTCTTAAGCTATTGCATCTTATTTTACCATTTTTAATTATAAGTGAAAGATGTTTTAGGTTGATCAATTTACTTAATGAATTAGAAAACTTATCTATCTATTCTACACTATTGCTCAGGCATTAATTAATAAAAGAAAGACTTGTTAATGTTGAGAGATGTTCTAATCCATGAGCGAATCCTACTATAACTTCAGATCCCAACTCTCTAATAATACTAGGATTGAAAACTAAATTAAAATAATAGGGTATTCTATATAATTCATTATCTTCCTTAGTGACACGTTAGAAATCAATATTATAGCAATTAATTTCAAAATTTTCACTAGTGAGATAAATATTATATTGAAGGATAGAAATAAATATCATTATGTAAGGATCAATGATGTTAATTGTAATCTTTTTTAGATTATTTAATTAATTTAAACCTGAACTTAACCCAACTATTCCTTCTTCCCCTATATCATTCTATTAGTCAATTACTAATGAAATGGTCTCTAATTATTTTAGGACTGATATACCTTTACCTAAATTAATAGCTCCATCTTTTTATATTTTATTTTCAGAACCTATTTTAATTGTTAGTTATTAAAGATTTATTAAATTCTCTATTCCATTCCCTAATTTACTAGCTCCATGTACTCCAATAATATTACCAGAATCTATGATTATTGTAAGTTTAGTTAATTTTAATAATTTAGCAAAACCCTGTCCTATTCCTCCTCCATTAGAGATTTAATTTTCTAAAGTAATTTTAATAGTTAATTCATCAAGGTCAATCATATTGGAATAGACATTTCCTATCTGATTGCTAGCACCTTTAGATTCAATTTAAAAGTATAGTTTTTTTAGCTAATTTAATTTGTTAATATTTTAGATGAAATATTCATATCCTTTTGAATATATTTTATTTTCACTTCCTATAACAAATTTGAGTTCTTGTAAGTTTTAAAGATAGCTAATACCTTCAGATAATGATTAACATCCTTCAGAAGTTATTGAATTTAAACCATCAATTACAATATTTAAGTATTCTAATTATTATAGTTATGAAAAACTCTCTCCTATTGATTGAGATCCCTCAAACTATATTTAATTATCTCTTTATATTTATAATGTTAGTTTCTTTAATTTTTTAAGATTCTTCAATGACTCTCCTATTCCAATAGCACCTTCTACTTAGAGATGATTTTAACTTCCAATTATTAAAGATAATTCATTTAAATTAATTAAACTCTAAAGAGTAAGATTCAACCCTTTATAACCCTCGATATCTATTTGATTCTAATTTCCTATCTTGAAAAGGAATGAAGTTAAATTAACTAAATTTTATATTCCCTAATTTAGTTTAATAACACTTTCTGAACACAATTTATCATAAATTGTGATGGATAAATAGGTTAGATTTATTAATGTTGCTATCCCTTCTCCTAAATCTTATGAACCTTATACACCAATATGATTCTTATTTCCTATTTCTAAAGAAAGACTTTAGAGTTTATTTAAATTTTTTAAAGCCTATCCTATTCTACTTATACCTTATTGTTGTATATGATTTTCAGCAATATTTAACACAAGTGTCTTTAATGATTAAATATTCTAAATACTCTCACCTATTTCCTCACATCCAATCTATCCTATCTTATTAGTAGCAATTGAGAGTTATAAATAGGATAAATTTAAATGTTTTATTCCTTAAGCAATCCCTTAAGCACCTTATTTTTCTATTAAAAATTACCCAGATTCTATGACTAGTGTTAATTATTTTAGTTTATGCAATTGCATTATGCCTAAACCTAATTAAATCGCACCTTTGGATTCTATCTCATTCTTTAATTTTATTACTAGAGTTAGTTAATTTAGTTCTGCTAATTATTTAAATGCATTACCAATGTGTCCAGCTCCTTCTATTCTAATATTATTTTCTTATCCTATTATAAGATTTAATATTTATAAGTCTCTTAAAGAACTAATTCCTTATGAAAGACCATGGCATCCATCTGCTTAAATATTATTGGATTCTATTTCTAAAGATAAATGGGTTAATTTTTTTAAAAACCAAAATCCATGACATAATCCCTTAAACCCAGCAGGACCAATACTATGAGGTAGAACTTTAATATCTAATTGAATAAGATTACTTAAAATCTTCATATACTTCCCAAGTAATATAGAATTTTAAAGGTTAAGAGAAGAGAATAAAGTCAAAGAAGATTTAGATTTAAACTAGTCAAATATATATTAGATATCTATTTCACCCTCTTTCTTAAAATGGTAGTCTATTTATTTTACTTTGGTATCACTCATATTTTTTATTCTAAATTATGTTTTTAATTGAATCGGTTTTTCTGGCTTTTTATTATTCTTTAAATTATTTATCTTTTAAAAACGTTTAATCTTAAACTTTTATTCAATTTTAAAAAAAATTACTTATTTTTATTTATAGACTGGCAGTATTGTATATTAAATCAAACCTTAAAAAGAAAATTAATCTAATAAATTTTGTTCTATGATCCAATTTTTAAAGAATAATTTCATTAATTCATAATATATAAAAACATTTATTAACTTAAAATTGTTAATTTAAGTGCTTAAATTGATTGGGGTTGGGGTTGGGGTTGGGGTTGGGGTTGGGGTTGGGGTTGGGGTTGGGGTTGGGGTTGGGGTTGGGGTTGGG
>AHAN01001161.1:0-121829 GCA_000260095.1 Tetrahymena borealis
CCCCAACCCCAACCCCAACCCCAACCCCAACCCCAACCCCAACCCCAACCCCAACCCCAACCCCAACCCCTTTATATCAACCTAGGTTTATAGAAATTATAAGTTTAAATCTAAAATTTAAAAGATTCCTACTAAAATATGTATAAAATAAAGATGCATACAACTTTCAATCTAGTAAAAATTTAAAATATTTATTTCATAGATTATAGTTTTTTGGAAGCTTGCATATTTCCTTAGAGTCTAAGCAAAAAAATGGATGAATAGAGCATCTTCCATGAACACAATAAAATGGAAATTCACACTATTATAAATTCTAAATTAACATTTTCATTTAATCTTTAGTAAGAGATTCATTGAATTTTATTGCTCCTTTACAGGCCTTAAACATAAGAATATGATCAATAGCTAGGGGTATCTCATAATATTGAGAATTAATTAATGAAAGCAGAGATTAAATGTTATAATTTAAAGGCTCATTTAAAATAAAGATTTATGGCCATAAATAGATTAAAAATTTAATTTAATCTATTTATAAAATTTTAACTATTTTAATATTATATTTATTTATTTTATTTATATTCTCACTAATTTATTATAATTATTAAGGTGTAATCTCTAAACAAACAGTTTGGCTTTAATCATAATTGATTATAGAGGGATATTAAACTTCTTTATTTTTTTTAGATAAATTAATGCAATTTGGTTCAATTTAAATATACTTGCTGCACTAATGGATTGATTATCTAAATAATTAGCAAAAATATTCATATCTAATTCTCTCATGTATAGCATGCTAATCTAGTCCAAAAAGAATTCCTTATTAATCGTTAAAGCAAATAATTGCCTTATTATAAGAGTTTCCAATAATCTAAACATTTTAAAAAATAGATCTATTAATTATTTATGTTTCTTAATCTGAAAGATTGGGTTATTCTTATATACTATTACTCAATAAATTCTGCTTTTATAAATCCAATTTTGTGATAGAATTTACTGATTAAATTTTACTATTATTCTAATGACTCACATTTGCAACACCTTATTCAAATTTTTATATGTGATATTATATTTTAGAATCATTTCCATTTTAATTGATTCTACTTCTTTTCAGAAGTGCATCTGATCTTTAAGAGACGTAGTTAGATATCATAATTACTTTATTTAATTTTTTAAATAATATTTCTTCTACTTTATAAATTCCTCTAATTTATACTTTAAAATTATAGTGAAATGAAGTAAGGGGATAATTTAAATCAAATCTAATCCTTTTTTGTACTAGCCTAATTAATAAAAGTATCTAAGAACAACCAAAATTAGGTGATGATTAAGCTTATTTAATATCCTTAGATTCACTAAATCTCTTTTTGAAAAAAATAGATAGGATGTTAGCTAGTATTTTCTAAGTAAAAAAAGGAATGTAAGAAAAAATAATAAATCACGTCAATTTAAATCAAATGACTTAAGAAATAAGTAGAGATAGAATATGATGTCGTTTTAAGAATGGTAGTTTATAAATAGAATTCTTTGCAGAAGTTATTGGTGACTTATATTACGAATTATTTTACCTATTAGATAATGACGATACTCTACATACTATTTAATCAATTACTTAGGATTTCTAGGAGTTAAAATTCCGCTGCATACCAATTAATTATTTAAACACACTTAATCTTTAAAACTTTTAAAATACATCGAATCTTCTTTAAGAAAAAAAGCAAAAAAAACTCAACATAAAAGTCTAATGTTTTTAAAAAAGACAGCATAAATTTTGGCAAAGAATGCAGCATATGCCAAAGTAAGATAAGATACTGTTTTAGCATAGAAATCTCTTACTCACAATAAGGTTAACATGACTCAAGCTATGTAATATAATCCCTCTTTTAAATTCGCAGTTATCTCTAAGAATTAGATAGACGAAGTTATGTAGCTCTACTCAAATCTCAGATAAAAACCTATTGACTATATTTATAGCGAAAGTTTAAAAGCAGTCGAATAAAGTAGTGATAACATCAAGAGCTATCTTATACTCAATTTAATTACAAGAGCAGCTCTCGAAGCAAAGTAATTTGAGAAAGCCATTTAATTCTCATTACAATAAGTAGAATATTTAAAGAAAGAGGAGTAGAAAAGTTTACAAATTGCTACTTGCCTCTACGATTTAAGTATACTGTATTTCTAGAAATCAAAGTTGACTCTTGCATTTTAATATGCGTTTGAAGCTGAAGAAATGGTTGATGAATTATATTAAGACAATCCTAAGGAGTTTGAGAATATCTACTTATAAGTTAATAATAACATAGCTAATCTCTTCCTTCATTAACAAAATTATGAAAAATCTTTGGACTATTCTAATATTGTAGTCAGAATGGAGGTTGAAGATAACACCTAAAATCTATTATAATAATTTACAGGCCTTAACCTACAAACTTAAGCATATTAATCAATTAATAATGATTAATAAGCTCATTTAGCTGCTGAAAAAGCATATATTTTAGCCAAGAAAAAGAACCTAGAATCTCATAGAGCTTATCTGTTCGCCACTGTAGGATATATTTTTACTGAATTAAAAAAGTTTGAAAGAGCTAAGAGCGCTCTCAGTGATGCAATAGAAATATATAGAAAAATTTAAGGTGATGGATCAAAGAACATCTCAAACTTAGAGTAAAAGATTAGAGAAATATAAGAGATGGAGAAAATCTAGAATATGCATCAATAGACTGTATAACCTCTAACTGAAGATCTTAAAGATGGATAAAAATAACAAGTAAAAAAATAATAGCAATAATCAAAAGAATAACATTAGGAATAAGATATGGCAACAGTATACTTTAAAAAAGGAATGTACAAAGAAGCACAAACAGAATTTGAGAAGTCATTACAATTAGTAGAATAAGTTCCATAAAATGAGCGCAATTAATACAGAGGTATTTCCTTAGTTTTTTGTATTAATTGATTGAAGAGCTGATTTAAAAAATAAGATAGAATTAATTAATTAATTAATTAATAATTTAACTCTCTTAAAGTATTAATAATGTATCTTTTAAAAATATAGGAACACTTTTAAATAGAATATTCACTTGCCAATATTTATAAAATTAATATGATGAAAGTTTGGTAACAGCTTTAGAAAGTTTACAGTGTGTAATTGATGATACTAATGCCAGTAGAAAAGCTAAAGCCTTCTAGAATGTTGGTATTGCTTATGATAAGACAGGAGATGTCCTCAAATCTATTGACTATTTCAAAAAAGCTTTAGGTTTGTTTGACGAAAAGACACCAAATCTCGATAGATATTAAGTTTTAATAAATCTCATGAGATTACATAAATTGACATAAGAATTTGATGAATCTGTAAAACATGGCGAGTAGATTCTCTCAATAGTTAAAAATGCTAATCTTGCTGAAATAGAAATAGGTAATTACTTTTCTTAAATAGAATTGATAAAAATTAATAAATTAAAATATAAAGGACGATTCAAATCTGGATTAAGTGAGGCTTACTATTTAAATAACTAACTTGAAGAATCATATAAAATGGGAGAAAAAGCTTTAAAGATTATAGAAAAGACAGATAATGGATCGAAAAACCATCTCTTTTGCTGCTATTAGATTCTTAAAGCTTATGAAGATAGTGAATATATAGAAAAGATTGAAAGTACTGCTAAAACATGTCTTAAATTGCATGAAAAAATATTTGGAGAATCAGCTTTCGATGAAATAAAATATTAAACATTAAAATCTTTAGCTAATTTCTATGTAATTTTTGGTAAATATGATGAGACTTTAAAATACTTAGACCCTCTTATAGATAATACAAAAAACTCCGTAGAATACTTTGATGAATACATTAGCTTTTTAATACTGAAAGTATAAATTTATCAATCTTAAGAGTAATTCTTTGGTGCTTTAGAATTAACTAAGAATATATTTGAAATGTTAAAAGAATCTAACAATGGTAGAATATCTTTTAATGAAGAAGTATCCAAATTATATACCTTAAGATACTAATTAAACTATTAGAATATGAATATTGAAGCCTTTGCTTCTACATTAATAGAATATTTGGACATATTAAAAAGAGAAAGTGAGGAAAAGGGATATCTAATAAATCACATCGTCTAAACAAATACTGTAATTAACTAGTTTATATAAAATCACTAATCAGAGTATCCTGAAATTTGCAAATAATTATAAAAATAATTATGATTGAAATTAAAAATATTTTAATCATTCTTAATATTTAACTAATCAATTCATACATACATACATCCATATTTTCCTTCTATTTTTAATGTTTTTATTTCCTTAACATTTCTCTCAATCTTTCTCAAAAAACCTAAAAAAGATGTCTAGATTTTTTAATTAGAAATTCTTTATTGATTACAATTTATTATCTTTCTACTATTGTATTTGATTTTTTTTTAATAAATAAGTTCCTCATTTCTATTACTTGCCGTTTTCATTAAATTGACAATAAAAAAACCAAAAATTATGAATCAATGCTATTTATCTTATTCTAATTTTTTTCTTTCTGTTAATAGTATAATTAAGATAAATTACAAGTTCTACTTTCTCCATAATAAAAAAATGTATAAAGTTGATTTACTTGGTAATATAGAAGGATTAGGTATGAAAACATTTATAGATTATTTCTTTAGAAACTAAGATGATAATGATAATTGTTATTTATTTTTAAAATACAAATGGAATGATGATTTTTATTACACATTATCTTTATAATACATTTAGTTCATTTTATTCAATACATACATTAAAATTCATATTAAATTATTTCTAAACATACTATAATTCATTTGAATATATTTCTAAGCCAATTATTATCGATTTCAGTTTAATCTTAATTCATAATTGCAGTAAAATATGTATAATGTTTCTCATTTGCACTTACCATTTGTCTTACATTATAAACCAGGGCAGCATTTTAAACTTCCAGAACAATTTTCGCTCATTGATTAACATGCTTTTTATAGAAATGAGTTTTCTTCTACTTAAGTTTGTGTTCTTATTAGTTTGGCATGAGTATTTTAAAAGATTGTTAAAATTAAAATACAAATGATTAAAATAAAATTTTAAATTTTCATCCTATTTCCTATTTAGAACTCCTACTTATTTTACTCTTATTATTTTATTTATATCTTCTAGTCGTTTTTATAAATATAATATATTTATTAACTCGATTCAATCTTAAAACTTGTATTTGAAAATTAATCTTGTAACAGTATTTTATTAATTAAATTTGATGATAATATGAAAGATTAATGAGTGAAATACAATTCCCTATTAATTTAAATTAAAATAATTCCCATCCCTTATTTTTAAGTTTAGGTAATTCTATTTTATTTTTTTATCACTTTACCTCTCAAATTAATCACTTTAAATTAAAAGCAATTTATCTCAAAGAAAAAGTATTAATATCGAGTAAAAAGTATCAAAATTCAGAGTTAGATAAGATTAAATTATCAAGAATTTATTGCATATATTAATTGAATATGATAAATTAAGTATTTTTTGTTACAATATTTACAAAATCAATTATTAAGAAACTTATAAGAAATAATTTTAATGAATACTATTTGGAAATAATTTAAAAAGAATTCTATTTAAGTAAATATAAATAATAATTAATTAATTTTAAATGCTTTTAGGAAATACTGATATAGTTAATAGTTAAAATCTCTTTAATAATTTTCAAATGAGTATAGCCACACTTCCTGCAATAACCAAGCAAGAGCCTAATATACTGGTTAAATAGATTTCTTCGTGAAATAAAAAGATGTCTAAAAAGAATGACATGATTACTTAAGTGTATTAAAGAGGGGATATTACTGACGCCTGTTCAAGAGTGTAAGAACGGGAGTAAAACATTTAAGCTATAAATCCACAAAGGCCAATAATAATTATCATAACAACATAGAAAGAACTTATTTTAAATTCATTATATGGAGTTTCAACTTAAGCCAATCCACTAAAAAGAGGTGTTATAAAGTGACTGAACATCAAAAGTTAAGCATTATTTATCTTCATTTAAGCCTAAACTTTTCTCATTATAATAAGAACAAAAGACATAAGAAAACTACTTATTAAACCTGATATACACCCAATAACCTAATTTCTACCTTCTAACTAAACTTATTTTTACCCAAAAATGAATTCTGGTCTAACTACCATTATTATTCCTATAAAGCTTAAAAGGCAATAAAACACAGATTTCTTGCTTATCGTCTCTCCTAGGAAGGGTACAGCCAGAAAGCAAGTGAAAAGAGGCGTTGTATTTGTTACGACTACAGCATCAGATAAGTTAAGCATTCGATAACTATTAAAGACTAAAAGCATTGCTATTGCTCCTAAGACACCTCTTAATCCCATTAATTTAAGCTATTAGAAATTTTTAGGATAAATTGGGATATTTTAGATATAACAAAAGAGGTAGTTAAGAACAATTCCTATAACCATCCTACCTTAAACTATTTAATAAGTGGAGTATCCTTTTCTCATGAAACCAACGCACGTGAACATTGTAATGAAAAACACATAGCTAATCAAAGCATATGCTATTGCCATTCTTCTGCTATACTACTTCTCAAATCCTAGAAGCTTTTAGCTAACTGTATCAAATCTAGTGATAGACTATATCATTTATTGATGCTTATTATTTTTTATCTTAACTCTATTTGTTTTTTATTTAATTATTTATTTTTTGAGTAATTAGAATCTTTGATAAATCGCTAATCTTAAAGATTTAAATCTAATGCAAAGATAAAATAATCAATGAATAAGAATCATAAAAATTGTAAAGTAATCCTAATTTTTAAGAAATAGAGTAACCTTAAATTGGGCTAAGATTTTTATTTGGTAAAAATTATAGTTAATTTATTATTTACCTATCTATTTTTTGGATAATTACAAAAAGTAATCACTCTATTATTTCTGTAATTAGAAGACCTTCTTTTCAAATTACAAATAGGATTTCTTTCATATAATAAAATATAATTTTAGAAGTATGAATAAAGTTCTAATAAGAATTAATTCTAAGTTAATAGATAGATTTGAAAAAGATAACTCAGTTTAAAGGATAAAGTGCTTTATTTATTTATAAAAACATAATTTCTGCTCTTTTATTTTTTATGAACTTAAAACTGAATTTTCTATTCTACATACCAAAACTATATAATACTAGAAATTTATTCCAAGAAATTATGATAAAATTATTATTTCTTTAATTTAAACTACTAGGCAAGATATTAAATTTTAAATTTATAAATACCGTTTATAAAACATCTAAAATTCATATGTCTAATCATATATTAATTAATTTTTAAATTCTGAACTAAATTTAATTTTACATAAATTTTTTTTTACTTACTGCTTCCAACTTCTTTTAGTCTTAGAGAATATTTACAACAGAATTTCAAAATTTTTTAAATTAAAGGATAGCCAATATGGTATTATTATTATAGATTCATTGTTGGTAGTCATATCAAGATATTATAGTGAACTTATTTCAAACAGATATTACTTTTTTAATATATTCAATTTTAGAGAGATTATCTTTTATGCTTTTATTAGGATTTTATATGATATCAGAAGATTTTAGGACCTTCCCTTATCTGCTTAGACTAATATAATGAAAGCCACTTTCACTGACTTTGTTCACAATATTTTTGAAGTTATAATTCTTTCCAGATCTGATTTTAATATTTTTGGGATTTTTAATTTCAAAATCAATATTTCCTTTCTCATCTGCAATTTTGCCTTTAATAAAAATTAATTCTTTCTCACCTTATATCTTCTTAATTTTTTCAACTTAAAATACTTAACCACAAATATTCTAACCTCTACTTCCAGGCTTCAAATTCTTAATATCAGTATAAATTTTATTATCTTCATCTTCCTCATCATCACTATCATTTTCATCTTCAAAATTGTTACTACTTCTATCATTTTCTGAATCTTCACCTTTTTCTAGAGTGTCAATACCATCAAAAAAATTTATTTTACAAATTGATTCTACAATCTATTCTTTTAACCTTAAAGGTGTTTCAGTATTAATGCTACTCATTTCTTAAACATATGTATCTATCTCGTTTTCTATTTTTTTGGTATTTATCTCCTTGTTATTTTATGCTTCTCTTAAATAATTTAATAATTCTGTATCACTACTCATCATTTTTTATCTCAATGTCTAAACATCGCTAATCTAATCATAAATAGTTTAAATTTTTTAATTCAATCCATTATAATTTGAGAATTACATTAACATTTCTTTTTTTTTCTCCATGAGTAAATTATTAACTACTTTCTAAATATCTTCAAAGTATTAATTGATAGATAATTCAAGTTCTTTTAAATATGAAGAATGCTTTTAGAATAAATGAAATCCCTCTATTTATGATTCAGTTAATAAATTCATATCAAGGAATGGCCAGTTTTCAATGGTATTCATTTTTAAATTAAATATATCTTAGATTAATATTAATTTAGATATGTCAATACTACTGTTGCGTTGAAGAACACACCTCTAACATCTTTTTAGAAGTTTATCTTTTTCAATACTAATATATATGTATTCATAATTATGTAAAGAACATAATTTTTATGAAGGTTATTATTCTTTCTGATTTACAATGTCCATTACTTTCTTTAATATAAAATTTAATAGCCAAATTTACAAATTTTAATTATTTTTTTAAGATTGTTTATTTGAGCTTACTATTTTCAAATAAGTAATATATTTTGAGTTAGATCATTTGAAATTTCTATTAATTCAATATTTTAATTTTAATTGTTTTGTTTTTGATATTTTAAATGAGCTCAATTAATTTTTTACATTCCTAATATAATAGATACCAAATAATAAATATATAAAAAGGTTTTATAGCTTAGTTTACTTTGTTTAGTAAGTAAATATAAAAATAAATAAATTTATCTTACCAATTAAAAAATACAAAATAAATGAAATTATTTTCCCTTATAATTATAATTCTGAATTAAATCAAAATTTATTATTTTAATATTTAAAAAACAATGAAAGATGAAAATTAAAATAGATCAGTATATTTATAGAGTTTAATTAAATCTGTTATTATTAATTGATAGGTAAAGCCTACAATTTTTTAAAAATTTATTTTCTAAAATGTATGTTAGTTTGCTTCTCCAATTTAAAGGTAAATCTTTCATTTTTATATTTTAAGTTAATTTCTCTATTTTAAATCTTCAAGTAATATTTAATCATATTAACAATATAATTTTATCTAAGCATAAAAAGTAAAACTAAAGTTTTAAAACCTTTATATAATCAATCAAATTTTTTACTAAAATTATTTAATTTTTTCATTTAATTATATCAAGAAAAAAAGATTTAGAGGAAGAAATATAAAACAAGTAACCCTATCATTACTTCTTAATTTAAAATAAATAATTAGAATTAGTAAAAAATAATAAATAAAAGTAAATTAATAACCATTTAATTTTAATTATTAAAAAAATCTATTTTTGACATAATTTTTAGAAATAAACTAAGATTTTAAGATAAACATGGTAAAATTAAATCTAAAAATGTAATAGTGGGAGTGAAAAATTATCTAATTTTAATGGTTACTCTTTAAAAATAAATTTTTCAAATGTAAGTAACTATAATGTGAAAGAAATACTAAATCACAAGATTATGCCTAAACAGGAACACAAAATTATAATTGTACCCATAATACTAGTAAGATGCAATTATTCTTAAAAGAAAAATATATCAATTAAATAAGAAAATACTATTTGACTATATTATAATGGAGATACAAATGATGCTTCTTTCAAGGTAAATGCTCTTGAAAATAAAAAGTGAGAGCAATATCCGGTAATCCCTATTACCAGGATGAGATAGGCAAAATAAGAAGTAAATTAGTATGTTTCATTTGGTTCATTCATCTAGAGGATAGCACTAAAAATAGGAGCAATAAAGTACACATAGAGTAATGGAAGAGTATGATGATATTTATAGATATGTTGTATTTTTCTGATAATAATTTAACCTGCAGCCATTGTTAGACTTCCAATAAAAGCATAAAAGCACCCTAATGCCTAATTTCTTTCCTTTGGAGCATGAGAATGCACTGAAGTTTGATCCTCATCATCAAATATAAAAGTAGGCCTTACAATTAATACTAACCCAAATAGAGCCAAAAAGCAAAAGCACATTTTTCTCACAGTAATTTTCTCACCTAAAAAATATGATGCTAGAATGAATGTCCAAATTGGATTTGTTTCGGCTATTACAACCATATCTGACATAGCCATATATCTGTAGCTATGAACAAATAATAATTGAGTTATAGAAGCGAGAATAGACCTTGAAATTACTAGTTTAAAAGCTTATTGATTGCTTGGGTAAATAGAAATCATATTTAACTTGCATACTATAATTGCTATAACAAAGCTTACCGCCATTCTTCCATAGACTATATCAAAAGTAGAGTAGTTTGATTTTAATAAACCAGTGCAGGTCAACATAATTACATAAAACAGTTAGCTTGTAATACCATATATTACAGCAAGGATGGAGTTGTTATTCTTTTCTACTTCAGCTACTGCTTCTATTATTAATCCCATGTTTGCAAATTCTATATTTTTTATTAAATAATTAAATAATAGGATTTGTTGATAGAAGTTTTATGTGGAATTTGACATGAATTTAAATAATAAAAGTAATAGTATTTGAACAAATTAATAAATATTCTATAGTTTTAATGAAAGTTAAGATACACTTAACTATGAATTTAGTATACTTATTTATTTTAAATAAATTTTGTGGATATTACTGAAATTTAATGTATTTGGCATGGTGTTGGCTTACATCAATTATTTATGTCAATTACAGTTTTCTATTTAGAATTAGATATAGAAAGAATAATTGTCTAATCAAATAATTTAATTTACTAAAGGTAAGATTTATTTTAATACAATTAAATTCTAGTGCAGAATTCTTCTATTACAAGATTTCATTTTTTAATACATTTTTTTGATCTCAAATATATTTTAATTTTTTAAATTTTTAAATATTTTATTTTGATGAATGGAAAAGAAAGAGGGGTAGAATAACATTTAAAAGTAAGTAATAGATAAATTAAGTTAATATTAGTTTCAACTACAGTTAAAACCAATTTACTTACTTTTTAGATACTTTAAGAATATTTAAAGAAATGAAATTAATGTACATACTAATAGTTGCTTTAATAAATTAGATTTTAACAAAAAATATAAATATGGCTGGGTAATTAAATTAGTAAAATTTATGAAAAAAGAGTGATAAATTTATGTATTAGATTATTCTAAAGATTTTATGAAAATACTTTAGCTAGTCACTTAAATAATGAGCAAATAAAGGTTATTAGATCTTATAAAATTGCTATTATTTTTACAAGTTTAAGAAATTTCATAAATATTTTTAAGGAATGTTGGAATATTAAAAAATTTATTAGAAATAAATAAGGTAATTTGTTAGATTTTGTTAATAAAATTTATTCAAATAATAATTGCTATGCTCCCTATAACAACTAATATTGCTCCAATTATACTAGTAAAGTAAATTTATTCATTAAATAAAAGTATATCTATTCCAAAGGACATGATTACTTCAGTGTACTACAGTGGAGATATTACTGAAGCTTTTTCTAAAGTAAATGAACGAGAGTAAACAAGTTAGGCAACAAAACCTACAATTCCAATAATAGTGATAATTTATAAATATCTTGGAGTAGCTTTGAATTCATCATTAGGTTTATCTACTTATACTATCCCACTAATAATGCAAGTAAATAAATAGCTAAACATTAACAATTAGGCATTATTACATTTCATTTGTCTTTACATTTTACTTACAATTATTGAAAGGATAGATATAAATACTGCTGAAATCAATCCTAATATACAACCATAGAATTAATCTCTACCTTCTATTTATTGAGAATTCTATGTATCTCCAAAAATGAAACTTGGTTTTACTATCAATATTATACCTGCAAAGCTTACGAAGCAGAATATCACTGATTTTTTTGTTAATTTTTCTCCTAAGAAAGCAGCAGCAAGAAAATTAGTCCAAATAGGATTTGTATTAGTTATAATAATTGCATCAGACATATTAAGATATTTAAAGGTCTCAAAAACTAAAAGCATGGTTATTCCTCCAAATATTCCTCTGAAAACTAAAAGTTTAAGTTCTAATTTATTCTTGGGATATATAGATATTTTTTAAAGATGGCAAAATAGGTAATTGAGAACAAATCCAATACACATTCTACCTTGAACAATTTACTATGTTGAATAGCCTTATCTCAATAATCCTACACATGTAAACATGGAGATAAAGAATATTTGGCTTGAAAAAGCATAAATAACAGCCATCTTTTTATTGTGAATCTATTCATATTGGCAAAGTGACGAGCTGATTTATTCAAATTTTTTTAGTATATTCATTTTCAGTTTGCTTAACTTGTTATTTGTTTGTTTTATTTCCTAAATAGTTTTGATGAATTATTATTTTTAATTACTATCAATAACCAAATATAAGATTAGTTTTTAAAAAGAGGATTAATATTCCGTAATATTTAATCAATTATTTTGTTATTCTGCTAAATTTACATGTTACTATAGAAACTTTATAAATTCTTTCTTCTCAATTTTTTTAATTTTGTATTTATTATTATCTACAAAATAAAATTATATAGCGATCTTAAATTCTTTTATTTATTGTCTTAAGTGCTACTAATTTTATTCTTTAAATCTAAGCTAAATAATCTTTGGTAGATATCATAATAAATGTAGTATGCTCATCTTCGTAGATTAGATCAGGTATTTTCTAACTTTTATATCTAAATTAAATTATTGAATATTTTTATTTACAGTTGTCTATTAAAAACAATTGTACTACCGATCTCTATTTAAAGGTTATATATTTTATTCTTTTACATTTAGATTGTATTTTTAACCCAAAATTATTTAAAAAACTGATATGTAAAAGAAAATATTTGTAAGATAATCAAGTTGTTGTTAGAGATGTTAATTCAGAATTTTTTTGTTTCTAATAGAGTGAGTGTCTAAGATTTTTTCTTCAGAATAAATTCTACTAATCAATTTTGATTAGAAGATTTTTCATAAAATTAAAGATATCTTTCAAAAGATCATTTTATAAACATGATTTAAATAAATAATTTAGTGAGAATAATCAGAAAAGCTCATTTTCCTGTAAAGAGCTTATCAAAGCCATTTATTTATTAAAATTTCTTTAGAAATAATAAATAATCAGAGACATAAAGTTAATCAGAAGACCTATTTAATTCTTTAAAATAATCTTAAGAATCATCCACATAATCTTCCTCATCTAAAAATAATGCTGAAGAACTGTTTGATTCATTAAAAAATATGTAATAAAGCAATAACTCTTCTAGCAATCCAAAAAGTAATGAATCTGATCTATTTAACTCAGTTAAATCCTCAATGCAATCAGTTAATTAAAATGAATAAATAAACGATGATTCTGAAATGAAAAATTCTTAGAGCAATACAAGATAGACTTCTTCTAATGGTTAAAATAGATAAAGAAACTGTAAACAAAATTTTTTTTATGCATTAAAATAAAGGATTAAATATATGTAAAATATAAAATTTAGATTTTAATTCAGCTGATTCTTATATAAAATCCTTCACAACTCCAAAGAAAAGTGAGCTTGAATTGTAGATTGAAGCTATATAAGGAGAATTGTTATAGTTAAAAATAGAGAGTAAATAAATTAAACAAATCGTATCATATTAATAACAAAGTCTTTTAAATGAAATAAAAATAGAAGATGCCTTTAGTAAAGAAGGGTTAGAGAGGCATAAAGATTTAATAAATAGTGACCTTAGTGAGATGAAAGTCAAATTAGATTAATTGAATAAAGAATAAATCCACAAGCTCTATAATAAAATAATATAAGTTAAGCAAAGCGAATTGAAAGTAATATTTAAGCAAGGAATCTTTAAAAATCTTCCAATTATTATGTATGATTACTTTTTATACTCTTTAATTTTAGTAATAAAATATTTTTATCAAAATCAGAATTTCGGTGATTGGTATAGTGCTTTTGATTCATTTGGAAAATGAAAGGAATAAATAAAGCCTAGAGAAGAGTAAGAAATGATTATTATTTTGTCAAAATTAGGAATTATTTTAATAATAGTGGTTGATTATTTTATAGCAACTTTTTTGCACATTAATTGTATTAATTACAACATTTTATAATATTTTAAGTAATTGTAAATTTGTTTTGTGTTTATTTTATAATCTCTTAAACAAATTTTATTGAGATAGACAACATAGTTTATCTAGAAATTTCATTAAATTACAAAATTAATTTTCTATTTTTTTAAATACTCATATCTGACCCGAAATTCAAAGTAGGTATCCTCCGTTTTTATTTTAAAGATAAGAACTTTAATTTTTGTTGGTTAATAATAAATTAAGGAGGAGTTTAATAAAGCTATTTATTATCTTTAAGAAAGTAAGAAAGCTAAATAAAAAGATAAATTACACACACTTTAAACATGAAATAACTTAAAACTTTTAGGCATTTAGTTTTATTAAAGAATTCTTAAGTTAAATACTTACATCAACCTGTAATTCATAGAGGATTCTTTTTTAAAAATAATAAACCTGATAAAGACTAAAATGGAAAAGGCGATCTATTTGAATCTTTAAAGTAATCTTCTACTCAATCTTAATAAACTACTAATTCATCATCAAAGAGTTCAGAGGATTTATTTAATTCATTGAAATAATCTTCGTATGAAAATAAAAGCAATTCTTCTAAAGGTGGTACAGAAAATCTTTTCGATTCCCTAAAAGCTTCATCTTAATAAAATAGCAATTAATCTTCAAATAATTCTAAGGATTTATTTAACTCATTAAAACAATCAGCTACATAAGATAATAAAAATAATTCTTTTAAAGGCGTTGCAGAGAATCTTTTCGATTCCTTAAAAGTATCATCATCTTAATAAACTATTAATAAATCTTCAAAGAGTTCGGAAGATTTATATAATTCATTGAAATAATCATCTTCATAAGAATACAAAAATAATTCTTTTAAAGGAGTTGCAGAAAATCTTTTTGATTCCCTAAAAATATCATCTTAAGAAAATAAGGAAAAGCCCTCTAATCATTAAAAGTTTAATGTTTTAAATAGTATTTCTTCAAATGTTAGTAAAGAATCAACAAAGAAACCATCAGAAAATTTATTTGATTCATTAAAAGAGTCAATGAATTCACAAAATTCTACAAAAAAACCATCTGAATAATTATTTGATTCTCTTAAAAGTTCTTCATCTTAATCCACAAAAAGTTCACCTAAAAAAACTTCAGAGGATTTGTTTGATTCTTTAAAATCTTTTTCAAGTAAATAAAGCTAATCAACTAAGAGTACTAGTGAAGATATTTATGACTCACTCAAAACTTCTTCAAAGGATATAAGCTCTTAAAAAGTTAATGATACTTCAAAAAGTTTTACAAAAGATATCCCTAAATCTGGATAATATTAACATACTAATAAAACTAATTCTTCAAATTATGCTAATACTTATCTAATGATAAGAATAGCTTATGGAATGGTGCTAAGAAAAATAAAGGAATACGTTATTAAGAAGAACACACTAAAATATTTGGGTTCAGAGGAATAACTTAAAGAGATAGGTTATATTTAAAAGAAATTGTCTTATATATTTTCTTCTAGAGAAGATTCAGAAAAAATAACTGAGTTATAGTATTAAATTGAAGAGCTTAAGCAACAAAGTAATTTATATATTGAAATATCATAACACAATAAAAATGTTTCATTCAATTTAAATAGAAAGAAAACTAGTTCTTGATGGGTTAAATAAAAATAAGCACATAATTCAAGGCAACCTAACATACTGGAAGAAGAATATTTAAGATCTCCAGAAGTAATAAATAGAAAGCTGTTATAATTAAATTATTGCAGTCTACGAGTTAGAAGTTAAATTGATATAAAAATTCTACTATGATTTATTTCTTTTCTATCTAATAGTGTAATTCTATTTCAAGCTATCATCAATCATTACACCAATATTTAATATCTTTTCCTTTAAAATACTTAGAATAGCTATAGCAGCAATAACATATTAGTAAGGAACAATAGATTCAAGTCATTTAATGTTACTAAGTTAACTTATCATAAATGGCTCAAGCTGAAAATCTTATTTAAATCAATATTTTTAAAGTATTTAAGTTTGCAAATATTTTTTGCATTTTAATAAATTTGGTAAAAAATGATTTAAAACAATTTATAATTTAAAATAAATCGACAATTTATAATAAATAATTTAATTAATTTATTTAATTTATCAAACACATTCAAAAATAATTCTCTAATTTCTTATAATATCTTTTCTCTGATGCCGATTGGTTATAGAAATCTTATTCAAAATCCTAAGATTGATCATCATTTCCACTCCCATTAATAATTGGATCAATCTCTCTTGTTTTAATAGATATTGAATTATTTAAATCTAAGTTATGGTGAATATTAGAGGTTGATAAATCTCTAGAATACACAGTTAATTAACTTTAGGATTATTAGTTATTATTAAATGCTTTGTTAATATTCTCTTTAGTTAGGAGACCATTAAAATTAGGGGACTAAAATATAGGCTACTCGTCTCTTTAATTTGAATTTCTAGAGTCTGATTTCTCACTGATATTCAGTTGAAGTGGTTTTTTCTTAAAAAATTTTGGAAATTGGATTCCTTCATCCTAGGTTATTCTATCGCTAAATGAACCAGAGTATTAAACAGTTTGATTACTATTTTCTATTTTGGTTTTCACATTTTACTATTACTAATCATTTGAACTTATTATGTTATTTTGCTCTCTTTGCATTAATATGTTTTCTTTTGATTACGGATTAAGGTTTTTATCTTTTTGGTTCATTTGATTGTATAGTCTTATCCTATTATTCTTAGGGAGTGGAGTATTAAATAGAGTTCTAGGGCTTTAGTATCCTCTTTATTATTATTGAATAACAGCACCAGAATTTATTATGTTTGACTGAGGATCACTCTAAATTAATTTCTTAGATAAATTATTTTATTTATCAGTTGTTGCAGACATATTTGTTTCTGATCTAATTTGTTTGTTAAAGATATTCTTATTAACAGAAAGTTCTTTTTTGAAGAGATTTGATTTAATATCATTTTCTTTACGAGGATTTTATTCAAAGATTGATATAATTTCTTCAAAGGCATTTGGAGTGGATTTTTCATTATTTGGAATTGATATATTAATAACTTGATAACTAAAGCTAAGCTATTTTTTCGGATTTTTGAAATATTGGCTGATATATTATTTCATGTTGCCAAAGTTTTCATGTAAACATTAGTCAAAGTACTAAACTAGACTCTCTATCTCAAGATTATTACTATAATTAAAACAATCCATATCGTTAGATTTCTTCTTATTTCTTTTATTTGATTCTTTTTCAATTGCTTTTGATACATTTTTCAACTATTAAAATACAAGCTTAAATTAGTTGGATATTTTATTTAGCTCCGTCTCCATTTTTAAACTAACTTTATTAAGCTAAAAAAAGTAGTAAATTTATTATAATAAAATAAGAATGATCTTACATTGAAGTACAAAGTCTCTACAATAAAATTATAGTCATCTTCTAAATTCTAATGGCTTAAAAAGGCCTTATTACTTTGAAATACTTCATTGAAACTATAATTTTTAATAAATTATTGTATCAATTCCACAATTTTAAATAATGGGTTCGTTAGCTGCTTAAATGTTAACTCTATGTGATCAAGGTATTTCTTCATTTTGTTTAATAAATGCTATTAAATTATTAAAAATTAAATATATATTATTTTTATAGATCAAATAATATTTAACTGTTTTCAATTAAGATAGGTTATCGGACGAGAGAATTTAAAAATTAGCTGCAAGAATAGATGTATGTAAAATCAAATTTAAATTTATTTTAATTAATTAATTAATGTAGGAATTTATCTATTAAAGAGTGTCTAACCATTTACATTTATGAAAATAATATATATTTAACACAATTATTTTGAATTATTTTATTAATTAATTTATTTAAAAACATTATTAAATAATCTCCTCAATATGGTCTTCTAGGATTGCTCTATCTAAACATTAATTTTTCCTCTATTTACTAGAGACTCTCACTCCTCCTCTTTTGATTTGAAATTAAATTAAATACATTGATTTTCTTCCCTGATGAATAACTATTAAGAGATTATTCTCTTATTTCTTAGTAGGGAAGAGGAGCTATTGATACTTAAGGCTAAATACTATTTTAGAATCTTTCATTTTATGGTTTCATTTCTACAATATAAGGGTTGTACTAATAATTTTATTCGATTATTTAATTTTAACCATATAGTGGTATATTTTATTGAAAGGTATTGGAATATGGCTATTGACATAATTGTTATTGCTATTATTGAATAAAATAAGGCTTTTAAATTATATTATCATTCTAATAATCCTTTGGTTCTTCTTTCACACAAAAATTATACCTAGAATGATTATTTTGTAATTAAAGTTGATTATTATTTGAGTAAAATTCTCTCATATAATCCTTATTCAAAAGCTAATCTTAAATACTTTATTCTATCAATTTAGTGTCTTATTGAATCTAGTATTCCCTTAGTGATAATTCTTAATTTTATAATTTATTGAGATTCTACCAATTCATTTCATCTTTATTTTAATTAACTGGCTTTAATTACCTATATTATTCAAGGCTAATCACCTTATTATTATTCTTCATTTTTTATGGCCTTTATTCATATTCTTAAAATTTATAATCAATTGAAATATCCTCATCCTTCTCAAAGTATACTTAATCTTGTTAAATGGGATATGGTTATTTCATCTAATTAATAAATTTATTATTTTAATCATTTCCTGCAAAGTATTACTAATATTAATCTAATTTATTAATTTTATCATATGTTTGAAACTATTAAAAATTATTTTTATTATTTGGGAAATTAAAGCTTGAAACGGATGGTTATTACTATTTCTAAAAGTTTATTTCTTGTAATTTTTTCAATTAATAACAATCATACTCTTCTTTTGCAACTAGCTTGTTTCCAAAAGCAAAATAATCATTATGATCCTTATTAAAGTAGGGCTTATCGTTAAGATGATATAATTACTCTTAATTTTACTAAAATGGTTAGTTATTTTATTTATATATGTCCATTTAATTAGAGATATTTTGCTTTTAGCTATCTGGATGAGATTATTGAGGATTTGTATTTGATTTACTTCCTTTGATATTATAAAATTTTCTTTATAAAGATATTCCTGTTCCTTCACTCTTCACCTCTATCTCTTTTTCAAATCTGATTTTTCTTTTGCTATCTTTTAAAAAATGAAATATTACTTTTTTTAGTTAAAATATTTTTTAAACTTACTTTCACGTTTTTGTGTGCATGAGTTTGAAAAATAATCCCCAAATACTTTCTTTAATTCACTATTATTAAGCCTTTTGATTCAATAGAAATTTTTTATTAATCTGGATTTCGTAAAATATTTAAAATTTACATTTCATCTATAGATATTTGTGGTTCTTTATCATTTGAAAGGTATGATTATAGTAGTATCCTTTTCCTATTGAAATAATCTAATTTAAAAAATAGGAAATATATTAAATTTTAATAAGACAAAAGAAGAAAGAAAAAAACCTTTATAAAGGGTTTGGATTTTTGGTATTGTCTATATTTTTACAGTAAGGATCTATTACTACTACTACTACTATTACACTTGTTATATTCCCTAAGCCTAATCTTTAATTTCTATTTTAGATTTCGAATTCAAGCCTTATTTATCTTCTTTTTTATTCAGCTTGCTTTGAGTTGGTTCATTTTTTTGTAATTTATTTGATAAGATTTACTTCTACTTATTATCAATGGAATAAATTTGCTAAAGTTATGGAATCTGATACTCAGCATTGATATCCTTAGCCTTTAATTCTAATAATTAAAGGATTAGTTTTAGTAGAAATGTTAAATTAAGTGATTACCTCTCTCATTTTATAATCCAAATTTAGGTCTCTTCTGATTTTAGTTGTTTCTAATATTTAGATTATGAATAAAATTCCTTTTCATTTTCTTAAGATATCTCTGATAATTTTAAAATATTCTTTTTTAATTAAGAGAAGCGCAATTAAAGAGTTTTTATAATATGATTTTTTTATTATATACTGAAAATAACTCTATAATTTAATTAAAATATTAATATACTAGAATTTTGCCAATAAACTCAAAAATTTGGCTCACTTTTTTCTCATACAGTATTATTAGAATTTATTTAAAATTTAATGATTTTTTATAATTTTTAATAAAGAAGGAATGTTCAATAAGTTCTATAAAAATGGAGAAAATTAGAAAATTAATGTGAATAAATAAATACTTAATAAAAATAACAATATAAGATAACATTCCAAGATACAAGATAAAAGCTCAAAAGAGGTTGAAAATGGATGAATTTAAATATAAAGGAAAGCAAAAATAGAAAATAGGAAGCTGAAAAATTGATATAGGATCTTGATATATTTGATTTTTATTTCTATGTTATTTCATTTTACTTATTTCCTTTTATTTTGTATTTCTTTCTTCTTATTAGTTTTAATTCATTTTTTATTATTTATTTCATTAGTTTTTAATTAATTGTTATTTATATTTTTTATTTTTATTTATTTTTTTATTTATTTAAATTTTATTTATCTAATTAATTTTTTAAAAGATAGATTGATATATTAATGATAAATCTCAACTGAAATCTCAATCGCTTGTTTATTAAGAGCTATTTTATTTTTAAAAAATACTAATTATAATTTTCATCTGACTAAGATAGAATTTTATCTATTTTATTTAGATTTTTATTTTTTGTATTTTTGATGTTCCTTTATGTCTTTCAACAAGACGGGTTGAATATTAATGCATAGATAACTTTCGATTGTTTGCTTTATTATTGCAGTAGAATGATGTAATGAAGTTATTCATTGTATTTCTTTTCTTTAAAAACTTGGTAGAAATATTAAGGTAGGATTTAAAAGGAGATGCGGATTTATTAAAAACTAGGCGAAAATGATTTTAAAAACTAGGAAAGGTTTAAAAACTTAAGTTATTTGCATTTATTTCATTTTTTCTATTTACTTTCTTATTTTTTGAAAGTTTTTTCTTTTTTCTTTCTAATTTAAATTATGAATTTGGGTTATTTTGGGATAGCTTTATGAAATTAAAATTGACCAAAAAAAAAAATAAAAAATTTGATATTAATTCTTTTATTAACTTATTTTAACAAATAAGCAAGGAAGGAAGGATACAAAACTTTATTAAAAAACTAAAGGAGGATAAGAATTTGATAAAGAAGTTTATTATTATATAATTATATTGAAATTATTCATAGGAATTGTAAGATTTTATGAATTAAAAGAAAAGCAGCCTTAAATCAGAAATCTATTGTGAAGTTAGGCTTTATCATTGATTTTAGGGTTTATTTTATGTATTCTGAGATATTCCATCTTTTAAAATAAATGAAATTAAATAAAAAAATAAATAAAAAAGAATAATTTACTATTTTAATGATATTGAAAGGGAATTTAAGTGATTGCAGTTTTAAAATATTTGTTCTAGCATAAATTTCAAGTTCTTCACATTGATATTTTGATTTTCATTATCCCATCTAATCATAATTAAAAAATATTAACAAATACTTTATTTAAAGCGTATTAATACCTTTTCATAGAAAGAGTTAATTTTTTAAGATTATCTGCTTTTATAATATATTCTGCTATGTTTTGGAGACTTTTATTTGTTATTTGAGGATTCTTCTTGGAAAAACTAATGGGAATATAAAATTTAAAGTTAATAAGAAATTTCTTGCTTAGAGTATTAATTAAATACCTTGTGAGAGATAGATCTAATACTTATAAACCTTTTAACTAAGTTAATGAATTTAATAAATATAGTAAACCATTATCAGTTATATTCTTATTGTCTAGTCCCCATCTATCTAAGCTTAGTTTAATTTTCACTAAGGTTTTTAAAGTAGACAATGTGTTACCAATTTATTCTAATGACTTATCGGTTATGGCTAGATTTTCCATTCCCCACCTAATTTAATTGAATAATAGTTAAAACTGATAAAAGCATGTAGAAAAATAAGCTTTAATTTAAATAAATTACTCCCAAAGGTAGAGATAGATAACTTGGAGGGTTTTCTATTATATAATTCCTTCACATAATTATTTTACATCTTCATCTTTCATAGATTACCATCTAAAATATTATAGAGATATTTTAAAAATATTTACTAAAAGAACTAAAAATAACTTATAATTTACGATCCGATATTTAGATTTAAAAAGATTAGAGTGTGCCCAAAGGAATGGAGAATTAAGTTAATTTATTATATATTAGATTTCTTGGAGTGTAAATGAAAAATCAAATATCTCAATTATTCTGCTGTCTATACCAATTCATTTTTAATTGCATCGCTTTAATATTTTTAATAAAGAGAAATTATAATAGCCACTTAAATGTACTGGAAAAAAAAACAACTTTTTTAAATTTCTAAGTATTAATTTTAAATATTCATTCTTACTTCAATTCGTTTAGCTAAACTACTTGAGAATTCTTATTAATCTGCTTCAAATCAGTTCTGTTTTTTATAACAATGATATCTTTCTTTTTGCCATCTAAGCTAATAATGTTGCTATCTGTATCTTAGCAAAGATATCTAAAAGAAGGAGAACTTAGAGCAGATAACTTATTTAAAGAGTATTCTGGTGTACTCACTTCTGAATTCAATTGTGAATTTAGTTATAAATTAATTTATGATTTTGGTGTTTAATTTTTTAAATCCATTCTCTTAATAGTGAGTTCATCAACACCCTCAATGGCATTTTTCGAGTTTGATTTGCTTTATTCACTTATATTAGATCCTGGTATTCCTTTAAGTGATTCTTTTGAATTTGAAAGAGATGGAGAGCTTAGACTTGATTCAGTATCACTATCTTAACTCTCTGAAGGACTGCTTTGCTCCTTTATTTCATGGAGATTATCAAAATTGTGAGAAGAGTTAAATTTCATATCATCAACGGAGATATCGTTCTCTGTTTTTAAAAGTAAAATAGATTAGAGGGGTTAATTAGAAACATTAATCTTACAATCAAATTGTGAAATCTCTGAAAATCTTCTAAATTAGGACATTTCTAAAATATATTTTGTAAAATAAAATTAAATATTTTGATAAATGAAATAACATTGTTTTAGAATTACCTACTAAATTGTTCTTTCTCCCATTCACTTCCAATTTCTGTACTTTTTCTTCTAAGAGAGTCTATATTAGAAATTCAAAAATAATGAACTAATAAATTATCTTAATTTTGGTATATGTTAGAAATAGCTTCAAGTTTAAAATTGAGGTATAATTTATATTAATTTTTAAATAATATTAGTGCTATTATGCTGTATTAACTTGCCAAAATAATAAATAAAAGGATATGCTTACAATATTTTATATGTATTTATTTTCTTATTCGATCGAAATAATCTTGAGAGAGTATATATTCATCCATTTATAGAGGATCTAATAAAATCTAGGCCTGTTTTTAGGATTGTAGGAAATCATCTCCGTAAGAAGTAGAAAATATTTATCAATGATTACTTTGTCTACATTTTAGTTATTTTCCGTATAGTACTACCTAGCTTATTATATTTTTATATTCCAATGTTCGTCGCAAGGCCCTTTATCATTTTAAAATGGATCTACCTAGTAAAAATATTGAATAGTATTAGAGGAGTGTAAAATATATTTAAATAGATAAACTTTATTTCTTATAAAATTTACCAAAACATATATATAGATAGATAGATATTCTATAAAATTATAGCCAATCATAGCCAGTTGATAGAATTTTTTAGCACTATATACTAATAGAATATTAAAAAATTACCTTGGCTTCTTCTTTTCTGGATGGACGATAATCACAAGTCACAAGCTAGCATAACAATACGCCTATACCATATACATCATTTTTGAACGGATTGTATTTAATGTCAGTCTCTCCTCTTCTGTACATGTAGTATAATTCGGGTGATAGATGTTCAGCATTTCCCACCAGTGTATTATTAGTCTATTCTGTATCAACCAATTTACCTTCAGAGAAATCCGTTATTTTTATCTATATTCTATTATCGCTTCCCTTAATGTAAAGTATATTATCTGTTTTAATATCACGATGTGCTATTCCATTTCCTTCTAATTCGGCAAATGTAATAATAAATTGATTTGTAATTTCTAATAGTTCCTTCATTTAAAAGCGATGCTTTTACCGAGTAAAATCTGATAAAGTTCCTTCAGCCTTATCCATGATAATATAAAATTATATAGAGTTTCCTATGATCTCAAAGTAAAACCCATAGAAGTGGATAATATTCTCAGATTTTATAACTTAACTAATTGTATCTAATATTGAAATTTCGCGCAATATATATGTAAATGATTCACTTTTTTTTTCAGTATAAATCTTGACTGCATACTCCTTATTATTAAATTTGTAGCAATACACGCCCCCATTTGCTATTCTTCCTCTTCCTATAAAATCACACTTTATATAATTCGCAAATTCTTTAACATATCTTGGGTTATTACGTAAATATTTAAATTCTAGACTATCAGCCATAAAAATAACTAATCTCTTTCTATTATACACTCTACTGCTATTCTTAAGTTTTTTTAATCTTTGTTTACTTATGATTTAATTTCTTAAATTGTATAAACAATTTAATTATGAGATTTAATAAAATTTCTTTCTTTCTAAGTAGTTTATGGAATGATAGCACAGGCTCATACTCATTCACTATGAATTTTATACTCGTGTGTTTATTGTCTCCCCATTATTTTAATAGTGCATTAAAAGAACTATTACACTTTGCTAAAAGTAAAAATTGTTAAAGATATCGAATTTTATATTTCTTTACAAATCTGATCGTCATATTGACTTTTTTGACTTTACCTACTACTAATTATATTTCTTTGCCAAAGATAAATGTTTAAATTAGCAAAATGATTTTATAAGGTAACATAGTTATATTAAACTCTCAAACAAAGATCAAATAAAATATCCAATAATATTTAACAGAGGTTACATTCTCCCTGAATCAATACTCTCACTAATCCATTCCAAAAGTTTGAAAGTTGATAACTATTATTAAAAAGGTATAAAAACGAAATAAATAATTGTGGATTAAATATATTAATTTTATAAAATTGCCAAATATTTTGAAGAGTTTTTATAAGGATAAATAAGAGAATATTATTTAAAATAAGTAGGTAAATAAATAAATCAGAAAAAGAAAAGATTAATTAATGAGTATATTTTTATTGTATCACAACTATTGTTCTAATTGACTAGAAATTTATTATTAAGGATACATAAAATCATTACAAATTTTCAAATAATCTAACATTAAAATTTATAAAATATAATCAATATCAATAAATCAAATATTCAACCTAAATTAACACCAAAAATACTAAGTAGGGTTACAATTGCTAAGAATAATCCAATTAATATAGCAAGACCCCAGAACACTTTTTCAATAAATCCTATTGGAGCTCTTCTTTTAGCTTCTATGCCTTCATCAAGATCTTTGCTAGTATTAGATTCAGAGTTTATTAAATAGCTACGGTTGGAAGTGTTTTCAATATTTTTATTTTTACTAGTCTCGCGTAAACGGAAGAAGAAAGGAATAATATAGACTATGAAAAAGCAACAAACAGCACCATTAACTTCAATAATAACAGAGGGATCAATGCACAAAATTTAGAAGAGTAGTCCAAGAGAACAAAAAGTTCCATTAAAAAGAATCATTTAAAGTTTAGAAATTGGCTTAGCTTCTCCTTGGATAAGGATAAAAAACTAAGTACGAGATACATGGCAAAGTGTTGGAAGAGCAGTAAGTAAATGAATAAAATATAAAATATCTACAACTACTGGACCAACATCATCTTATGTAAAGAAATCATTAATATTTTTAGCTTTTGTGTAATTTTCAACACGACCAATGACACCAATAGATCCGACAATTGAAAAATAAGCATAAGCTAAGTAGACAATTAAGTATCCATATCCAATATTTCTAGGATTTTCTTTAAAGTTAATATTGGTAGCAGTAATTTAGCTAACAACAGTGTGGACAAAAAAGGCAAAAGAGAAAGGTCCAGCAACTCCTACAATATCAGTGGAAAAGAGGGACATCTATTAACTCCAATATTCTGCTACATTACCATTAGAAATGTTTTCAATAAAGCAATATAGTAAGAAGATACCATAGGCAAAAATTGAAGATACTCCTATACGACCAAGTTTAACTATAAAGTTAAGTTCTTTAAGTGAGCACAGTAAGAATATTGGGATAAAAAGGATAATTGCTTAGTATTAAATAGAGAATTTAGAGAATGTTATTTCATCAGTGGCACCATAATTATCGGATCCACTTTTATGCATAGCAAATTGGATGATTGGATACATGATGCTATTTATCAATAAAAAGTAAACTATGCAAGCAATAAATAATTAGAAAGAACTTGACAAGATGAATGCTTTCTACCATTTAGGACCTAGTATACGACGGACAATTGATGCTAAATCTATTTCATCTTCTCTTTAATAAACAGAGATGTAGTAGCAGGTCATATAGTTAATGAAGCCAATAATAGTCATACAAATAATAGCTAGAATCAAACCGCCTTGCAAAACACTAGCAGGTAAAACCAGAGCTACACTACCAATTGTGGAATTCGCCATACTTAATATGACATGGATACTCCTATTTTTCTTTTCATGAACGAATTGGGATATACTATTTCTCATTGAATTTCTAAAACTCTTTCTTTTACCTTCCTCAGTAGACTCATTTTAAGCATCATACTGAGCACGCTCCACAAACTCGTCGTATTTTATAATTTCTTCTTAATTAGTTGTCATATTTTGTTTAAGTGCTTTTAGTATTTATTTTTTAGGTATCTTTCTTAAATTTAATCTTTATCAAGTTATTGATTGATTGACTGACGATTATATGTTTTATAAATTTAATTAATATTAGTTGAAATTACTAATTTCTCATTAAATTAAGATTTAAGATATTTACATAAACTATGTAACCTTTTACATTCTAGTATCTCCAACAAAAATAGTAAGATTTTATTGAATCATTTATTTTAATATTCTTTCTTATAATAAATCAATTCTAACTCCTTCTTTCTCTCTCCAATTTTACCATAAGATTATATTTATAGTTTAAATGTTTGATGGTAAAAATAATTAATCAATAATTGCAAAAAAAACTTAACTGAGTAGCGGGAGTAATAATTTAATTCAATAATAAATATTAGAGAGATTATTGATCATAAGATTTGCTTATGATAAAATAGGGAGTGCATCCTGGTTCGCTTATGACTAATTTATAATTTAATTTTGCATATTTAATCTATTTATACAAACTTTAAAGATTATTTTTAAGAAATCTACAAAAATTTTTTAAGCATAAATTGAAGATAGGTATTCTAAGATTGAGTCAGTCATAAGCATACAATTTTAGTGTGTTATTTCTGTTAAGTTGAATAAAATTCAATGACTAAAATGTAAACATTTATGTTCTTATTTATAAATGGTTACTATTTTAATTAATTTAATAAATCATCTAAATTTATGTTACAACTTAGCAGTAACTCTAAATTGAATTCATTTTTGAATAAATTATAATCTTATTCAGTAATTAATTCATCAATTTAATAATGATTTATCTTAACTTTGTACATTTTAATTCTAAAAATTGTAAAGTTTTTGTTAAATATATGGGTTACACATAATCTGTAAATTAATAAGATATAAACTCTTTAATTATGGATTTGGATTTTTTTTAAAATAATTCATATTCAAACTCTTTATTATATTAAGCTTGAGATGGTAAATGAAAAAAATTTTAACTTCTCATTTAGGTTAAATTGTATTTTCAAAATCTTTTAAATTTTTTATTATTAAATATTATAATAGTTTTTTATTTAATATACAGAAGCTAAATCTTTTATATTTAAACATAAATATTTAAATATTAATTAATTAACTCTATATTTTTGTACCTAATATTTATTTTTATTATTATTACTCTTGTCATTAATATAAATTAATAATTATTGTTAGAATTACTTTTAAATTCTAAGCTATTTCAGATTTGAAATTTTAATTTATAATTAGATTATATTAATTGAAACATATTCTAAGTAAAAAATAAAATCCTTTTCATAGTTAGTATATTTAAAATTTTATACATAGAATAAAATAGAGAGATTTTAATACTAAGGTTATTTTGAATTAATCATAAATTAAAACCAGTGATCTAAATCTAATATATTATTTTTTATTTTCATTTTAGAAATCTAAAATTAAAAATAGCATTCTTTGGTTTAGTAAGAATAAAAATATATTTTCATTTTGTAATATATTATTGATTCTAAGATAATTTATAGTGGGTACTAAAGTAAAAAGGTTGAATAAAAAAATTACTTATTACTATGACTTAAAATAAAAGATAAAATGAAATGAAACCAATAAAAAAATCAAAAATAATTAGATGAGATATTTCTTTACATTAATCAAAGAAATTAAATATTATATATTTTTGTACTATTAATAAAGAATTCTAGTTTTAATTAATCATATATTTTTTAACACTCGTCTGCTAATCATTATATCATATAATGTAATTTTGTAAATTTAATAAAAGAAAAATCTTAGAATTTCAAAAGAATATTTATAAGTAAATAAAAATTTTTATCTTATCTATCTTAATATTTTTTATTACATTAAACTTAAAAATTATAGTAAATTTAATGTAGTAAATACAAATCCATTAAAAAATACTTACTTATTAAAGATTTGGTAGAGTATTTATATTTATTTTTGTAGCAAACCCTAACCTATTTCCTTATTTTTAGCTAAATTATGATAAGCTGATTAAAATGGGCATACCTATTCCTAAATAAAAAGCTTAGTATATAGTATTTTTTCTTATTAAATCTTATTTTTATTTCTGCTATTTTATCTAACTGTTTAAAAACTAGTTTTAACATAAAATTGAACAAGAATATAATTATTTAATAAATCTAAATATTTAGAAATACTATGATGATTTTATGATAAAGAATAATAGGAATTTAATTTGTTAGAAGAAAATGATAAAATTTAGCATGAATAGTTGAAATAGAATTATTTTAACTAGTATAAGCTATCTATAAAGAATAAATTAATCAAATTTTAGAAGATTCAAATGTTAAAAGACAATAGTATATAAAATCATTCATTTTAAATAAGGTGGGTAAAAATGGAAAAGAAAAATTACTTAGTAGTTAAATTAGAAAAAAAGTAATTCATTTATTAATTCAAAACTGTTTAAGAAATAAAATCCCCCTAAAAGAATATAAAGAAACATTCTCTCAAATCGAATTAGCCAAAGAAGCTTAACTAATTTTACTCATAAAATTTTAACTATATGAAACATTTTTTTACTTTTTTAAAAATTAGTATTTTATAAAATTTCAAACTTAGACAGATTTTAATTCTTTTATAGCTTCAAAAAATGAGGTCTTAGAAGTAAAGATAGATAAATGTTACAATATATTATATTATAAGCTTATTATTTTGCAATTAAAATGTTGGATGAGGGGTATAAAACGCTCTTCATCTCAAATGTTGAATATGAATCAAGTTATTCTACCATTTGAGCTGTTTCTTTTACTTTAAAAAAGAGGAATAATAAAGTCAATTGAATAATAACAGAGAAAGTTATATTATATATAATATTATTAAACAATTGGAGGAATTGAAATTGTAAAGATAGATATATATATTTCTAGAAATTTCTTAAAATTGTACTAATCTTTTGATAAATAAAATAATAAATAATAAGCACTTTCTACTTTATATTTTTCCTTTACATTTCTTTTCTATAATTTTTTGTAGTAAAATACAAGTAAGTAGATTTTAAATATAAAAAATATTGCTAAATGGAGATAAACACAGATAAAATTAGTGAAACTTCCTTATCCAAATCGGATGAGTAGGAAAAAACTGTTCAATAAAATAAAGGAAACTTTAATGGGGTGCTTTCTTTGAGAGTTCAAAAATGGCTTTAAATATTTTTTGTTACTTTAATTACTTTGGGACCTTTTATTTGTTCATATGGTATTAGTAGTGTGAAAGAAGGTTTTAAAGAAGAATTTGGCTTAAATGATTTTTAATTTAACTCAATGCAATCAGCCATGTCTTTCGCTGCTTGTGCCTTTACTCTTTTTAGTGGCTTGCTTACTGATAAGATAGGCATAAGAAAATCTCTTTTAACTTTTTCAATCTTATGTCTTACTGGATATGTTGTTCAACTATTAGGAGTTTATTTCAAAATATTTTATATCTAGTGCATTGGTTAAGCACTTGGTTACATTAATCTTAATGGGCTATGTGTAATACAAGGTATTTAACTATAAACTATTTTTATAATATTCAAATTACGATTTATTGCCATTTCTACCCTAAAATAATTCAAAATTTCTTCATTTATATTATTTTTATTATTAAGTAACTTTATATTTTTTATATATATTAGGACCTTTAATTAGCAGATGGGTAGATAAAAAAGATTATGGATTCTGCTTATCAATTACATTTTTAAGTGTGAGACTAGCTGATGTCATTTCATCTTGGACCTATCCTCCAATTTATGAAAAATCAGGTCATTTATATCTCTCTTTCTTGCTAGGGGTGATACTGCTTGTATCAACTTTAATGTTTGGAGCAATAAATTCTTATTTTATGGATAGAAAAGCCGAAAAGAGAGGAATGATTTAATAGGTTACTATTTCCGATATAAACTTAAACCATATCAAATAACTAAATGTCAATTATTGGCTCATGGTTGTAATAGGAGTTTTTGGGTTATCAGGCTTCTATGCTTATTATTTCAACTCTTAAACTATTCTTAAAAAGTTTTATCATATTGATGGAATTACTGCAGGAAGATTATTCTCAATCCCCTTCTTCGTATCATTCTCCTCTCCAGTTTTTGGCTTTTTTTTAGATAGAATAAAAAACAAACCTTTAATTCTCATTTTTTCAGTTATTTCCATGGTGTTTGGATACACTTTTTGGGCAGCTTTTTATGATTGCCAATAAGAAGAATGTTACAAAGTGGTTATTCCAGCTTATATTTTATTGGGTATTTTTTTATCTACCTTCACTAACACTGTTTGGTATTGTGTTTTCTTGACTTCTTCTGCAAGATTATCTGGTTCAGCTTATGGTATTATAATCTCACTCAAAAATTTAGGTATGTAAATAAATTAATTCATTTTTTAAAGTTATTATTGTTAATCTAAATAGGAATTGCTTTAAATGGTATGATTGAAGGTCATATTATGGATTAAAAGTCTACTTTATGGGCAATAATGTATCCTTTATTCCTAAGTATACTATGTTTGATTTTTACTTTAGTAGTTTATTTCAAAAATAGAAAAGAATAGTTCCTTAGTATTGAGAGTAAATCAAATTTAGATCTAGAGATTGAAACTAAATCTGAAACCGAGAATCCAATTATAAAAAATGAAGGCTCATTTATTACTAACTCTAAGTCATTAAAATTAAATGAAAGTTTAATAAACAATTAAAGCTGATTTTATTTACAAAATAAGAATTTTCTTAGAAAGTTAACATATATAAAGTAATTCTCTGATAATGAAATTTTTATAAATAAATTCACTTATTTAATGTAGCTTAAAATAAAACGCTAAATTATTACTTTAATTCATTCAACTTATTATTATTATTATTATTATTATTTAAATTCATTATATTTCAATTATTTTCATAATTAATAATAAAAAATGGATGTGGGGGGCATCGATCCCCCTGCCTCTTGAATGCAAATCAAGCGCTCTACCATGTGAGCTACACACCCTTTATAATATTAATTAATTTGGATTTGAATTCCTTTATTATGATTAAAAAAGTAATATCTAATATTGATAAATATTTCACAACCTTAAATATTAACATAACTGTTTGATTAAATAAATATAAAAATTGGATGTGGGGGGCATCGATCCCCCTGCCTCTTGAATGCAAATCAAGCGCTCTACCATGTGAGCTACACACCCTATCTAATAATAAAACTAATTGTTATCTAAATCTTATATAACAAAATATTACTCAAAAATAATATTATTAAATTAAAACTTATATTTTATTATTTTATCTCATTATCTTCCAACTATAAAAAAATAAATACATCAAAATTATTTTTATCTTACTATATATTTAAGCTAAATATTAGGTAAGAGTGGTTCTATCATCTTTATCAAGCGCTCTTTCATTATGAGATACACACCCAATTTTCCTTAGAAAAGAGTGAGATAAAATTTATAGCAAATTAACTTTAGAATAAATAATGATTGAAATAGATTTTGAATTTGTTAAATATTAATGTATCATGTAAATAGAGTATTATTTTTAAAGAGAGTCATTCTTCAAATAAAAAAGATGAGTAAAATCTGAAATTAATTAATTATTTTTTTAACCATCTAATGGTATAATAGAATGAATTAACTTTTATTTTAATATGGATGAAGATTATATAATAAATGCTAAACAAATTTTACTATTTTTTTAATTTGTCATTACAAAGACAAACAAGCTTAATAAAATTATTCTTTCTAAAATAGAGCAATAAACACTAAAATAAAAATGGATGTGGGGGGCATCGATCCCCCTGCCTCTTGAATGCAAATCAAGCGCTCTACCATGTGAGCTACACACCCTTTTATATAGATATTCATTTTAAATTTTCTCATTTCATTTGCAAATTAGGTTTATAAATTTATTTTTAATTTTGGATTTTAAATAAATTAAAAATGAATTAAAAGATAATTATTTTCTTTTTAAAAATAAAAAAACAAAAAGATCTATTTTATACAAACATTTATCTTAATTTTAGAATAAATTTATTTTCCTTATAGTTTTATAAATAAAAATGGGAAAAAACTGGATGTGGGGGGCATCGATCCCCCTGCCTCTTGAATGCAAATCAAGCGCTCTACCATGTGAGCTACACACCCGTTATATCAAAATATACTCAGAATAAAATGATACTTTAATTTGAAAAGTATATGTTTTACTTAAAGGTATGTTAATTTAAAAGTTTATTTCATTTTCTAAAATAAAATGTATTAATTATTAATCTTATTAAAAATTTTATAATAATTCGATTGAATCAAATTAAAAAGTATTCGGATTTTAAAATAAAATTTATATAAAAATTGGATGTGGGGGGCATCGATCCCCCTGCCTCTTGAATGCAAATCAAGCGCTCTACCATGTGAGCTACACACCCTTACACAATACATATATATATCATTTGAAATAATTTATTTTGGATAATGATACTATATTTTATGCATTCATTTAATTAAGCAATAATAATTGAAAAAGATTTATATATCCTCAGATATCTTCAAAGTAAATAATTAATTGATTTTTGATACTGAAAAATAATTAAATAAAGTGATATAATGGATAATAAATAGTTAAAAAATATTCTTCTTTTAAAATCAGAAGATTTAGATGAAGTTTAAACAAAATAAATAAAGGATATAGGCTACAACCCGCTATCTTTATAGTTATTAAGCTTTGATTATACAAGCTATGAAAAAAATGTGCAGAATGTGATAAATGAGATTAATTCATATGATGGTAATATTTTTTGCTAAGGAATTAATTTTAATAAAGTTAAAATATAATCCATTAATGGGTCTTAGGAGTATCATTTAATAGCATAAATTCTGTAAAAGCTGTTTCTTAATGCTTAAAATCCAATAATATATAATTGAAGTCTCGAGTATTTTGTGTAGGCAAAAAGACAAAGGAATTTATTAGTAGTGAGTTTGGTTTGGAAGCAGATATAGTAGCAAAGACTTAAGAAGAACTAAGCTAGTTAATGATAGAAAAAGATATATCTGGTTAATTATTATATTTTATAGGTAATTTGAGCAACTTGAAAGTAAACTTTGATGTAAATTATTTTAATTTTTTTGTAAGACAAAATTAATAAGATTTTATATGGTAGAATTAAGGTAAATTAAAAATAAAGGAGTGCTTATGCTATGGAACTTAAACTATTTCTAAAGAATAATTGTTGGAACAACTTAAAGTTAAGAATGAAATTACTTTAAATCAGCTTTAAGCAATAGTATATTACAGTCCTTCTAATACATCATTTTTACTTGACAATATTGTATTTTTAGAGTAAAATGGAATTAACTTGAAATTATCTTCTATTGTTAAACATATTGCATTTGGAAAGAAAACATTGACTGAGCTTTAGAAATATTAAGGAATGCACAATTTAAAAGATAATACAATCTTTGTATGTGAAAACTCTACTTTTAATGATATAGTTTAAATACTTTCTAAAAACTGATTAGGAAAGAAAAGGAGAAGGTAGTTTTAATCAGAAAATATAATTATTGTAATTAATAGGCTATATGTAAAAAGTATAAAACACTTTATTAAATGTAACTAAATCCTTAATTTTAATTTTATGGATGTCCATTTGCAAGTATATTCTCTTAAACTATTATATACATCTAGATATTAACACTAACTTTAACTCTTTTCATAAATCAAGCAAGCAAGCAAACAAAATAAGTAATTCGATTTTGTCATAAAAACGGGTTTGGGCAATCAAATATTAATTCAATTAAAATCAACTATTTTTACAAATCTTTAATTCATATTAATTTTACATTTTTTAATCAATTATTATTTAGGAGCCCAACAAAAATAGGATTTCACTAATAGTCAATTGATAACTAAATTATATAAAGGCTTTATAAAGAAATCAAATCATCACAATGGACGATAATAAACCAAATTTAGAAAGGGAGATTAAAAGTTTATAGTAACAGATTGAGGAGTAGCGCAGTACACTAGAGAAATAAACAGTTGAGTTATCTCTATTAGAGTAGAATATAGAAATATTGTACCATGATATTTTCTAAAAGAATAATGAAATTTAAGCTATAGAGAATGAATAAAAGGATTAATTTAAAGATAATGCAGCTAGACTGTAATTTGAGTAAGAAATTAAGTAAGAACAATAAGATCAATTGCTTAAAACTAAATTTTAAAAGACATCTGAAAAGAGTCGTAATCTTGTAGAAGAGTTTTATTTGAATAGATATAAAACTCACAGCGAAAAACTTATGAATTCTTAGGTAAAGTTAGAGGTTCAAAGCGTAAAGATAATGTTTTTGAAAGGGGATCCTTCAGAATACCTGGAAAAGAATAATAGAAATTCAACAACTGTTTAGTTTGTAGTGTAAACTTTTAGCATCAATAAGTAGACTCTAATCAAGGATTTATTTGAATCTGCTATTGACTACTTCTAAATTTCTATAGCAAAAAAGGATGATCATGTATTAACAGATACTAATTTTAATGATCTTACTCTTATTGAAAACTATCCTGCTGAATCGTTTTTCTCTTCTCAGAAGGTAATTATCATTTCTTTATTCATATTTTAAAGTACCAAATTAAATATTTAAAAAACCAATTTTGATTATTCAAAAACTGAAAACAAATTACTTAGAATTAAATCCAGTATTTACTTACTTAAGAAATTAAAGATGCTCATGTTTTAAAAATTGTTTATTTAAAAATGTTATAAAATTATTTATAGGAAACAACGATGTATGCTGAAATGTATTTAAAGCCAAAATATTTAACATAATCTGTATTACTTGATAAACAATAAGAATCAATCTAATTAGGTGATACAATAAGCAGCTTATAAACAACAGTAGATACAGAAAGAAAGAATTTACAAACTGTCTTTAATAATTTTGAAAAGGTCTTTACAGGTATATCGTTGTATTCCACTCAAGCTAAAGATGATTAGAATATGATGATAATGCAAAAAGTAAAGAATAGATTGTAAATAATTAAATTTTACTCTTTATTTTGTAGAATATTAAATAATTATTTATTTATCTTGAATCAAATTTATTTATAAAAAATAGTTGGATCAATATTTTCCATATGATTCTTTATATTACTGTTATAGCAGCAATCATCTCTAGGCTTCAATAAAATTCTGATCCAGATGTTTTCAATATTAAATCTAACTCTGATTATTTTTTGCAAACATTCTCTTAGATCTCAGATCCAATTTAAGATAATAAATTTTTTTTAAAAAGCTTGAATGGATTTTCAAGAAACTTTAAATTTGCAAATTCTACTGATTTTTCCAAACCACCTGAAACTTAAGAAATTCCTCTATACAGTAGCTACATTTCCTTAGGGACAGTTAGAATTGTTTTAAAGAAAACAAAAGTAAAAGAATGTAATTAAATAACTGAATACACTATTGATAGTGAAGTAGTAGGAAAATCAAAATGTTCAGAGCCTATTATAACCGATAGTTCTGAAACTAAAGAGACTATTAATGGGCTATAGTGGAGCTCTGATTCAGAAACGGGTTTGGATCGAGTTTAAGGTATTTTTATTCTCATATTTTATAGATAAAACAATATTAATTTATCAACTATGGTTAACTTTAAATATAGGATTTTTGGGATCATACTCAGGAAGTGGCTATAAAATGGATTTCGACCCATATATACTTGACAAAAATGAATATTTAACAGCTATCAATAATCTTTAAAGTCATATAGACTATTAGACAAAAGCAGTTATTGTCTATGGTTGTTTCTACGATATAAACAAGAAAACATTTCTGGTAAATTAAATTGATAAAAAATCTATAATATTCAGTATTAAAATTATTATTTAATATAATAAATCAGTCTGTTTATTATGTAGTCGATATTTCAACATCAGGGATATATATCGAAAACTAAGATGTTTATTACTTTATGCTTTTCTATTAAGATGAGATGGATTCTGCTCACACGTAAGTATACAGAACAAGTATTGCCTGTATAGCTTTAATGTCGTTGATTTTTGTCATTACGATTTTCATAAATATAGATAGAACTTATTAAACTTTCAAACTGAATAAAGATAATAGACTCAAAATGAGAACAAGAGATATATTCATCAAACTATTATCTTTTCAAATGGTATCTGAAATTTGTATCCTCGGATTTATAATTGTTGCTCACATTTTTATTTATGACACTCCTGACATTCCCTTTAACGATTTAATTTAAACTTAGCATCCTTCTTTTGTTAATATCCATAAGTAGATTTTTCATAAATTTAGAAATTATTCACATTTCTTATTTGATAGTTATTTTACTATTTAACTTAAATATATATAAAAAAAAAAGGTATGGATATCAATAGGAAGTTGCTCATCGTCTTTTAGCTCTTGGTTTGATCCTGTTAGTTTTATTCTTAGCTATAAACATTCCTTTGGATTTTGAGTTATAAAACTTCTAAAGAATGATTTAGAACTCCATTTCACCTCTTATTGTTATCATGTGTCTTATCTTTACATTAATATGCTCTATAGCCCTTATTTTACAGAGAGTCTTTGGACCGTATATTGTTGAATTTTCTACTTACGAGGATGCATTTTATGAAACAATCTTTGTCTACTTTTTTGGTGATTATAAGATTTAATAATAAATGTGGGATAAGAATTTAATATTGTCTCTTGCTATAATCGGAGTTGTTGTTTTAACTATCTTCTATGGTAGTGTGGCTTTATTCAATAGTGTTTTATTTGAAAAATATAGGCTAGTTAGTACAAAGCTATAATTTAATTAGTAATAAATAGATGTTGCAGGTAAATTTAATGAAAAGTTATAAAATCTCAAATCTGTTTCATGCTTTAAATGCTTTAAAAAATCAAATAATGCTCCAAAATAAAAGACTGATAAAAAACCTTCTAAAAAGCCTGTCTGAGAGATAAAAAGCATTAGAGAGTCTTAAATTTAACTAATTAGTTAAATGTTTATTAACTTTAAATTATATTTATTTGATAAGGTTTATATTACTGTCTAAATACCTTTATAAATTTTATTTTAACTTAATCAAACTAATCGTTATCTCACATTATTTCAGAATTCAATATCTTACAATATTTTTGAGAATTGAGTTGCTGGTTATTTTATCTCATCTCAAATTTTTCTTTTTTAATTCTTAGGAATGATTTCAACCATTGAAAAAGAAGTTAATTATTTAAATTTAATTTATTCAGAATTATTTAGATTTGGATATATTTCAGGAAGATTATTAAAAGAAAAGTTGAATAATATTATAACACAAAAAATTATTTAAATTCGATTGTTAAAATTAATTTCACTTTATTAGATTTTTGAATTCCTAATCGAACTTAAACACTAAAGTTTTAAAATGAAATTAACTTTTCTAATAATTGGGCGTAGCAAGCAAAATATGTAATATCTAATCTTAGAAAATTCTTTAATAAATTAGTTTGGGTTTCAGAAAAAATATAATTACAAATAATGATTACTCTTGTTTTTCTCAAAGTAAAGTATTTGAAATTATAACCAGTAAATAAAGCTAGATAAATCTTAAGAAGTTTTAAGGAAATTTTAATGATTAATATTTGAATAACCTATAATTATTCGTAAATCTGCATGCACCTCTACAGATAAATATTATCTATCACTTTACGTTTATTGTAATTCTCAATGAAAATGATGGGTGTAACAACTTGTTTTAAGATTTGATTTACATATGGAAAGAAAATATCTATTTTTTACCCATTTATTAATATTTTTCTATCTCCAATTTAATAAATATTCTCTTGAACTGCAGCTCTCTACCTAACTAGATAAAAATTTTCTTGGCTTCAAATTAATTCCTATACTCTTCAATTTTAGCGGAAGATGAGATTAAACAAATAAAGGATAGTCATTTGTTTTATGTTATAAATAATTAGAATTAATAAATCAACTCCACTACCAAACAAAAAACTTATTTGATTAAAGATTATTTTGATTTTATCAAAGAAATACAAAGGTTAAAAAAGGGAAAGAAGCCTCCTCTTTATTTAGATAGAACTTATTGTTTATTTTAAAGAAAATTGAAAGGGAGACCAAATAATCTCTAGAGAATTTTAAGATAGTTTAAAAGGAAAAGTGCCTAAATAGCAAACCATTGAATACTTCAGAGTAATAAAAGGGTTGTATTGTGAATAATATTATAGATTCAATAAGAGTATAAAGAATAATTAGCCTTAAACTTAATATAAGTTGTCTATCTAAAGAACTAAAGAAAGACATTACAAATACATAATTAAATCTACGCAAATAGGGAAAGGGAATAAATCACATCTTAGCATTTAAATAGGTGTGAATGTAGATTAACACTGTTGTCAATAATAGCCCTGCTAAAAAAGAAAAAGATGAAACACTTTGGCAATAATGGATAGGATAGGTAGTTTGTCGTCACTACGAAATACTTGAAAAATTAGATTAAGGTTCTTTCGGTTATGTATATAAAGCAAAAAGATAAAAGGATCCCAATAATAGACATATCAATGCTTAGGGTGATGATTTGTATGCAGTTAAAATAGAAGATAATACAGCTAAGAATCAGGATACTCTAACAAAGGAAGCTAAAATTTTGTATGACTTAAAGGCAGAAAAAGGGTTTTGTAGAATGTACTACTATATTAAGAATGATAAAATAAACACAATGGTTACTACTTTATTAGATAAATCGCTTGATAAGCTATTTAACTTATGTAAGAAAAAATTTTCTTTAAAGACTGTATTGATGATTGCTGACTAAATGCTCACTCGTCTATAACACTTTCACTCAAAAGGATACGTTCATAGAGATATAAAGCCAGATAACTTTATGATCGGAAGAGGGGTTGAAAAAAATTAAATATATTTGATTGATTTTGGCCTATCTAAATCTTATCTTAAAAAGAATGGTGCTCATATTGATTTTACTGAAAAGGTTGGTTTGGTTGGAACAACAAGATACACATCTATTTAATCACATTTAGGTAGTACCTTTAATTTCTTTATTAAAAATTATGAAATAGACCTTAATTAATACAATAGATTGTAAATAAAAGAAAAAAGACTTTAAGTTTTTTTATTTTAAATGCTCTCATCTAAAAAGCAAGTAGTAAGCCACTAATAAGAAAGAAATAATCTTTACAAGCATTAGAATCGCTTAGATATTTCGAAAAACCATAATATATTTTAAAGCACGTTATACATTGACTTCGTTGAAGTGAAATTAATTAAATGTAAAGATCAAAACATAAATTCTATAAGAAAAAAAGGAGTATTTTAATAAATTTTAGCAGAATAGATCCCTTTTTTTCTTAAAACTAAAAGGAGATTTTAATACCAGATTCTAGCTTGAATCTAAACAAGAACTTTGATTAAATTTATAGCTAGGTTTTTGTTTTAATAATTAAAAATCAAATAAACAAACGAAAATAATTCCAGTAGATAATTTAATGAGACAGATTTTTAAAAATATTGTTGAGGATTATCATTAACGACTAAAATAATATCAGCTAGCAATTACTGCAATTTTTATATTTTAATTTATTTTTCTGATTAAAACTTAGGAATGGAATAGTCACGTAGAGATGATTTAGAATCTCTAGGTTACACTCTCATATTTTTTCTGAAAGGATCATTACCTTGGATGAACCTGAAGTCTAGAAACAAACAAGAACATTAAAAGCTTATTGCATAGGTTAAAATGAAAACTCCCTTACTAGAACTTTGCAAAGATATTCCTATAGAATTTAATAAATATATGACATTTGTTAAAAGTTTAGGCTTCTTTGATGAGCCAAATTATAACTATCTTAAAAAGCTCTTTCGTACTTTATTCTTGAAAGAGAATTACTAATATGATGATAAGTTCGACTGGATTAAAGATGGTATATATTTTTTTTTTGAAAATATATCCCCTTTCAAAATAATATTTACATAATTTACACTGTTTATTTACATTTCTTTAATTAATTAACTTTTTTAAAAAAAGATCCTAATAATGCAAATGATAAAAGAAATATGTTCGAAAAATTTAAATCTGTAAACCCAATGCCTGCTATAAAAGTTGAAAATAATTTCATTGATAACTATAACGAGGAATCACCAAGAAATTAAGAGTAAGAAAACATGTATGAATCTAAAATCGAGAAAAATAATGTAAGATTAATATATCATTTAAAAAGCTGTTAACTTTTTATGACTTATATAACCCTAGAATACACTTGAAGTGGGTTTCAAAAGAAAGAATACCAGAAAATCAACTCAAGAATATATCAAAAAAGTAGAACTGTAAATAAAAGACGAAGACGAAGAAAGTTATAAAGAAGAATTGATAGATAATGTGAATGACTTAAGTAATCAAATAAGTAAAGTAGCTCGTTTAAATGCAGAAGTAGATTCAAGCGAATTTGACCCAAATAAAGTTAATTCTAACACAATAGTATCAACTAACAACAACAACAACAACAACCATTATAAAAAATTTGGTAAATAATAATCCTATCAATCAATCAATTAATTTATCTATTTGCCTATCTATCAAACTATCATTTTGTTTTATAGTTTTATTAATAATTATAAATAATAATAACTTACAATTATTTAATTATAGCGAACTGCGATAAAACAAGTACAACAGAAATGAATGAATTTGATTTTGATTTAGGAGATGAAGCTGTAGCAGAAGAGGATGAAACCCATATTGTTGATGCAATGGTCACAAAACTCTCTAAAGTCTAAATGAAAATGTAAATGAACTTTTAATTTATCAGTGTTTCTTAAATAATAATGTGAGCGAAATAAAAGCAGTGATTACACTTAAAAAAGGATAATTAATTATTTTTAGTTATTATTACTTTTTTTTAATTAATTTGATATATAAACAACTAACTTATCTGTAATGTTTTTTTTTTTCTTTCAAAATTTAGTAAGAGATTCAAACCAGTTTAAAAGAAGAAAAGCGTCTCCTATCACTCTTGAAATCAAATAATCTAATAACTTTGACATTAAAAATATGAAAAATTTTAAAGAAATTAACAAAAACTATTTAAAAAAGTGATTCTATTTGCTCATCATCGGATTCTACAATAATATTATGAAAAATAGTTAAAAAATTTTATTTGTAGAAAATGATGATTCCACCCACCCACCCACCCATTCCTATCTTCTCACTCTGTTATCTTCATTAATAAATAATCTTATTCTCATATAATATTAATAATAAATTCAAAAATATATTTTATCTCTAATAACCAATCACTCAAATAATCAGCTTTGAAAATCACTTAATCCAAATAGTATGTCAATTTTCATATTTTTCACTTCAATTCTAAATCTGAGGATCTACCAATCAACCAGTTACTAGTATTGAAAATAAAAATACTCTATAATTAAATAAATAATCTAATTGATTACTTATTAAAGAGGAAATCTCAGAATTAATTTGTAAAACATTATAAAGATTCTTCTCTTAAATTAACTAATTCCTTCTGCAATCTGTAATTAATAAAATTCTTTGATAATTGAGATATAAAATTCTCTGAATAAACATAAATGAATAATTGCCTAAATGTTATTAAAAATGAATTTAATAACATTATCTTAACATTGGTAAAATGTATCTCATCTGGACCTATTTAATAAAATAATATGTTATGTATATATAAAGCACGATGTTTAACTCATACCTATTTTCAATTCTTAATATATTCTATTAATAACAAACTTAATTAATTAACTTGTTCAAATATATTTACACTGTCTGCATATTTTTACAACAATTCTATGATTCTTTTTATCATCAATTAACCATCTACTAATTTCATGAGTAATTTATAAACCAATTTAATAAAACTAATTAATTTTAGTATTTAATAGATAAAAGAAATTTAGTTGTAACAGAATAAAATTGATAAAAATAAAAAATAATTATAATAAAAGAAGAAGAAAATAAATTTATATTATAGGAGCTAATATACATACAAACATGAATTTATTTTATCTTCTTAATAAAAAGAAATTACAATAGAAATAACAATTACTTTGGTATCCACCTAAATATTCATCCATATATCTTAATTAAATCAAATCACTAATCTGGAACGTTAAAGCCAAAATCAATATCATAAATAGGCATTTTTTCTAATCTTTCTTCATCATAAATAGCTTCCAAGAAGTTTGTAAAAATATTATCTTGAATTTCTTCAAAGTATTAATTAAATTAAGCAGGATTTATTGGTTCAATTTTATTTCCTAAGATATCTTTTATAGCTTTATGAAGAGCTATTTGCAAATAGTAAAGATTTCTCTCATCAAAGTACAAGAAGCGTCTTTCTTCATTAGCCCAAATATTTATTAAGCTAGGATGATCTTCACTTAAAGCTCTTCCTGTTTATTATATTGGAATAATTTTTATTAAAATGTATAAACAATAAATGTATTTTACTTTATGAATTATTAAGATTGTTAATAAGCTATCTCTTGTATCCTTCTCCATCAAAGGTCTCAACAAAAACATCATATTTAGTCTTCTCCTCTTCAGGTTCTGGCTATTCTTCTTCTTCCTTAATTTCAACTACATTTTCATTCTTTACTTCTTCTAATTATTCATTTCCTTGTTCATTCTCTTATTAAATTTGAGAGTTATTTTAAGATTAAGATTTTTGCTCTTCTTATTGTTGTCTTTCTCTTTCTTAAATTACTTTTTCCATTTCTTAAGGAGTTAAGAATGGTGTTCTTAAACGAAGGACGACATTAGCACCATTTCTTAAGTAATCATCTGTATTTTCAAATATTATTTTTATTTTCTATCTGTAAACTTTATCATCTAAATCATTCTATGAACCTTTGTGATAACTACTATTATGTTCATCCTTAATTTTAGTCTCATCAACAGGATCAGGTTTTACAATTTTAGCATAATACTCAAGTAAAACTTTCAATATTTCTTGTAATGTTTAAGTAGATCCATTTCTTTATTCAATTAAATTTCTCAAGTAAACAATTGTATCGATTTAGTCTATATAAAGCGATTCATTAGCAAGGATATTATTAACAAATTCTTCTCTAGCTTAAGGAATATTGTCAGCAACTTCTGAAAGAATCTTCACATGTTATTCAAAATATTCTCTTTATGCTTCACTAAATTTAATTGTAATTCCATTCTTAAAATCTCTAAGTATTGAGTCGATTAAATCTCTAACCTTTAATTAGTTATAATAAATAAGGTTATCATTAAATTAATAGAATTCAAATTTCCCATAATTGATTCAATTAACATTATAAAAATTGAATCCTTTATTTATTTTATCAATTTCTTTTTACTTGATGCTAAGTCAAAGGATTTTCTTGTAGAATAGCATTAGTAGATTCAATGGCTATCCAAATTTGTGCAAGTAAACCACCAAATACGCTAGCTGTAATTTTATTTTAAATGATACAATTTTATTTTTATTTTTGAGCAAATTATTAATCAAGTTTACAAATAGGAGCTCTTCTATTATCACCGGTGATATCGACAAATTCACTATCTCTAATATTTTCAACCTTTTCAGCTTTGTGTATGATGCTATCGTATATGAAATCTAGTTATTTTTAATTAAATAATTAAAATCCTATCATTTAAAGCTTGGATTAATCTACCTAAAATTATTTATCTTTCCTAATTAATTTGAACCTTTCTTTTCCATTCCTCTTTCTTACGTTTATATTCTTCTTTTTTCTATTTTATTTAATATAATTTTGTTTTAAAATTCCATAATTATACAACTAATCTTAAATAAATATACCAATCTTTAAACTTCTCTTTCATGGAGAATCTAATCTCTTCTATTTTTTTCTTTTTCTAAATTAAGCTTATGTTGTTATGCTAATTCATTTTCTAAATCATTAGCTAACTCTTCAAGTTACTTTTCTATAACATCTGTATTCTAAACTAAATCTATACTTGTATTTAACATCCAAGGAAGGAAGTTAGCTCTGAGCTTAAGGATCATTTAATCTCTCAAGAATCCCTAATTTTCTAAATCCCCCAATGAGTTTTATTTTAAATCACTAAGAGCTCTTTTAACCAATAATCTACTGATTAGTTTTTTATGAGCAAACTTTTATTGGTCACGGTTAAGTTTATGCTACCAATTTCTTCTTTCCTGAATTTTTCAAAAGAAAATTAAAAATTTTAAAAGCAATAATGTAAATATTAAGTTTACTTTTTCTTCCTATCTTCTAATATAAGCTGCTTCCATTCTTTGAGTTACCATTAATTCAGCATTTCTCTTGATTTCATATTAAGCCTATTTTTAAATTAAATTTAATAAACTATTATTGCCTATTTTCAGTTTATACTCCTTACTTTATGCTTTTTTAATTCTGATTATTCATATTCTTCAATGAGTTCCATTCTAGCTTGATCAACAGTTTTTCCAACAAGAACTTGGAGTATAGGTTCAACCTGATTGATGAATAAAACAACATTTGATATAAATAAAAATTCAATTCAATTTACTTCTAATTAGAAATCAAATAATTCAGAATCAATGATCTAAGTAGCAACATCAATACCTCTCTCTTTAGGTTTGAATTCAGGAGTAGGCTTTATATAATAATTAAGAGATTAATTTAATAATGAATTTGAAAATTAAAAAACAAATACAGGTCTATCAACATAAAAATCAGGCTCTATGGCATTTTCATCTTCAATATCATCTTAAAGAGGTTCTAAATAATTTGTATTGGGATTGTTTGTCTAGAATGCATCATCACTTTCCATAAATTAACCATCTGATTTTGATAAGTTTCCAGTCTTTTGTGCTTATTACTAAAAACCCTTTTAAATTTAAAATAAAATTGGTTTAAGATTACTAATGAAAAGTGCATATCTATCTAATCAAATATTATTCTCTATAATAATCACAATTATTTTATTGATGATAGATATGAGACTGTCTTTCAAAATCTATTATATTTCCAAACATAATTCATTCATTAATTTATTTCCTTTCATAATCCTTCATTGTAAATCCATTTTATTTCAAGCTATCCTTTAAATTTGTTTAGAATTTCATTAACTATTTCTCAAATATTATCTATAACTGCTGAATTAAAATTGCAAATTGTGCAACCAAATATAATATTATTCGTTTATTTATGTTTACTTTTCTCCTATAATTCTAATTTTTAATTCTCATATCTTTAAATAACAATTATGTACCTTGCTTCTATTTCCCTTGTCCATCAATAAGTAAGCCCCGCTATTTATAATAGGTAAAACAAATATTAATCCAACTCTTAAATTTCATTTAATATTCAAATTTTATAAAAATGGCAATCGAAATTATTTTATTGCATTTTTAAAAATGAAGGAAAATTATACCCTTGGTCATTAGGATCTCTATATTTTCCTTTGGCACCAAGTGGCTATGGTGCAGCAGCAAATTCATAATTTCCAGGCTATTCTAATTAAGTGTTCATAGATATTTTTATTATGGTTGTTGGTATCCTTAATTGAAAGAGCTTTATTAAATATTTTTTGATTTGTTTTGCTTGTACTTATCTATGTATGTTTATGTGATAATAATATCAATAGATGTTAAAAAATAATAATTATAATTTGTGTCAAGTTGCTTTTCTTAAAGTGATTGATTGATTGATTAATTTCTTATTTGTTTATTTGATTGAATGAATGAATGAATGTAGGCTCTTAATTTATATATATTTCTATGCTCTTTTTCAAATATAAATTAGTTGTATTTACCAAATAGAGCTAATGATAATCAAATATTATGATAGTTTCATATTGGAAAACGATAGATTGTAAATGAACCTTATCACCATATTTGTAATTTAACTTTATCTTTAAATTTCCTAATTTTATTTATAATTAATTTTAAATAAATATTATTTAAAATTTTATAATTGAAAGTTTGATTACACTTCTAAGATATATGATAAATTGATGAAATAGAGTTTACTGATCCTCCTGTATCTTATAATATATCTCTTGAATTGATTTATAAAGTTAGAACTATCTGCAAAATTAATAGTCCTCTTTCTTTAGTTAATTTTTAGAAATATACAGAGTGAATATAGTTTTTTAGGTTATAATAGCCACTTTACTCTAGGAATTTAAGAAATTCTCCTAATAAATGATGAATATGAATAGCCCTACATAGTCCAAGCAATTATTTGGAACTTTGGATTAACTAGATCCTATGATGCAGTCAAAATAGTTTAGCATATTTTGTCATAAACATTCAGGAAATATAATTACTCATGGATGCATTGAATATAATTGTGAAAACAATACTATAATGTGTGAAAAGTGTTTATTTGAAGATCAATCTCATGCAGAAGAACATAGATTATCAATTATGCCATTTTCTGATTACCTCCATTATATTGCATCAGAAATAGGAAAACTTGCTGCTCCAAATACAAGTTTTCTACATAAAAATATACAAGTAATATTAAGTAATGAGGATTACTATCATAACAACTTTGAAAGCTTATTATAGCAGCAGAGGGAATTACTTTATAAAAATTTAGATGAAATTGGATCATTGGTTGTACATCATTTAGAAAGAGCTAAGCATTTAGCTGAGCATTATTTTTAAAAATAATTTGAAACATACAGGGCAAATATGTTATATTTCAAGTAGTAATATAAAGGTTACAATCCTGAAGAAACTTACACTAAGTATTCAGATTATAGAAATATAAAATAGAAAATTTTAGTCAAATCTCCTATTTAAGCTTATCATTTTTTAAGTAATCTGAGGAAGAGTGCTAACCTAGAAGGTCAAGTTTTAAGTAACTTAAATTATTTGGCTGAAAGTATAGCAAACTGGAATGAAAAGTATCCATTAATCGATTAAATAATGTATGATAAACATATGAAGAAAGTAGTTTAAGTAGTATAAGATCTAGAATAGGATGTACAACTTAATCTCAAAGAAGCACCAAGTCTAAATATAGAGTCAGTTATTGAAGTAAATAATTTGAGTATATTTTACTTTAAAATTAAAATGAAGAAAATAAACAGGAGTTAATCAAATCTTAAATAGAAAAATTTAAAGTAGCATGCATTATTTTGGTAAAAATAAATTTTATAATAAAAAAATATAAAAGGCGAACTAGAATTTAATTTCGTACAGTAAAAAAAATGTTAGAATCAACTCTTATAGGCTGTTTGATTAGATCAAATTTAATTTTTAAGTTGTTGCAACTACAAGCACATTGCATCTAAATAGCTCTACTGCTATTGTTTCTTTGGCTGAGGATATAGTGGCTACATCTTCTTATGATAGAACAATCAAAATTTGGCGACTGTAAGATGGTACTGTTCTGAAGCATTTGCACGATAGGAATAGTGTAACTTGCCTTTGTGTTTTTAAGTTTTCGAATGATAAAAATAGGGATGACAATTATTATAATGAGGATAATTTATCTTATTTATAAAGTTAAATATCATCAAATCCTTCTAAGCTAATTAGTAACCTAGGCTTCTTGTTATTATCAGGAGGGCTAGATAAGGTAATTAAGGTATGGGACTTTGATTTCACTCCAGATCCTAGCATACATGTAAAGAAAGCATATACTGAATTATAAGGCCATGCAGGGTGGGTTACTTAGATTATCTCCTTAGAAGATGAATAAAATGTTGTAAGTGGAGATGATACGGGAGAGTTGATTATATGGTCAGTATTCAAATCTGCATAAGTATATAATTAAATTGTAATCTTAAATGTAATTAAAATTATTATTAATGTAAAATTAGATTTACCGTTTATCTTTTGCATTTGAAAGTATGGTGATGACAATAGTCTTGATAGAAAAGTATTTTTGTCATTAAATTTGATTTAACTACTAATTGATTATTGCTTAAAATTAAAAAAGGGGAAGGAGATTTGCTGCCTCTAGTGGTGAGTTGATTAAGATATGGATAATGGATTACAAATCAGATGGAACAAAAAGTCTTTCTAAATCTTTTGTTCCCTAGATGGTTGATTGTGGATTGGAAAGAACCTTTAATTTAAAGACGCCGATTTATTGTATGAATATACCAAAAAGTTTTAAAAATATAATTATAGTTGGATCGAAAGGAGGGATTCTTAAATATATAGATCTAAATAAAAGTAAAATGGTTACAATTAATACTGACCATAAAGATATGATAGGAGATATGATTTTAATAGAAAAGCTGAAGGTAAAATAAATTTTTAATTTTTTATGCATAATTATTTCTATTCATTACATAAAGATGACTGAATAAGATTTTGATTACTTCCATAAAAATATAAATTTTGTCTTTATTGGAACAAAGAAACTCGGTTTATATAATGGTTATGGCAATATATTAGAAGAAGGAGTAGCAGCTAATGCAGAGGATTTCTGCACGAGTGGAATATTACCTAATAGAAACCTTACACTTTTAAAAGTTCACAAAAGAGGAAAGACATCTTTCATAAGATTAGCAGCTGTCAGTTAATTCCAAAGTGAATTCTATAGCTATCAATCGAGTAGAATTAGTTTAATACATATAAAAGCAGATTTTTTGGATTATTTGTGATTTTTTAATTGTAGAATTTTATATTTATTTACACTAAGTTGAATTCTTATTAATTGAGTTTTAATAAAGAAATTTTATTTTTTATTGCTTGCATTCTATCCTTCCTTGCTAACTTTCTTTCTTTCTTTCGTTCTTTATTTATTTATTGCCTTCTTTCTTTCTCTTTTTTCTTGTTAGGATATTATCGTTTTGTATATCTTCTTAATAAGATTCTATATTTGTTGTTTGTTAAAGATTAGTTTCATTAAGATATTCTTTCACATCAACAAATTCTTATTAGATCCCAGGTTAATTAAACTCGTTCATGTTCCTACTATTAATAAAATTTTTTGCAAATTATTATTTCTAATAATCATTGAATTAAGTATCCATAAATATAGATAATAAATAATATTTATTTCTGATAACAATTATAAAAAAGAAGAGAGCAAAGCAAAGCAAAAAAGCCATATTTTATTCAAAGAGTTTATTGTTAGTTATAGTGCTAAAGATTAATAAAGAGAGCAAATGAATATAAAGAAAGATATTTCATAGATAAGCAATAGCTATGGTACTATAGCTATAGTTTTGAATAAATAACATTATTATCCAGGAGAATAGGTTACTGGAAAAATTATGTTGAGACTTTATATGGATTTTCCGTTGAAGGAAGTATCCTTACAATTTATTGGAGTTGAGAAATTAAGCGATTTAAAATCTGGCAATCAGAATAATCCTTTGAGAAGAGAGCTTTATAACTACTCTGGTAAGATCCTCTAATCTAATTTTGCTGATCAATCAAACATACTTAAAGCTGGCAAACATATCTTCCCAATAAAGACTAACATTCACTTTAATGCTCCTGGAACCTACAGTATTTTCGATGGAAGAATTAAAGGAAAGATTGCCCATAAGATTGTTTGTAGAATTGAGAATAGCATGAACTAAGCTTAATCAATAATTTGCAAAGAAAGAGTAAATGTAAGAGAGCTACTTAATGTTTAAACTTAATAATAATATACAGCTGAAATATTTAAGACTATTTATAGCTGTTTTGGATGTGTAAATGAGAGTGAGTGTCGTATAATGAGCTAATTTGATCGCCAATTCTATTCCAATGGTGAATATGGTACATTATCTATCCTTGTTCATAACCACAGCGGTTTAGATATTGCATCATTTTCTGCAACACTTTGGAATATCTATTGCAAAAAATCTTAAATACCAGAAGCAAACAGACATCCTTAAGCTTAATTTGATAATTAAAATTAGTTGATCCTGATAAAGTAGGCAATACGCGAGTAGATATATGAAGGCGTAAAAGCAAAATCCAAAGAAACTTAATTAAATTATTAATTTTAATTTGTTAACTACAACTCTAATAATCCTCTCCCTCCTGCTGTGAAAGGTACATTCACAACAAATTATTATTACGTTGAAATAAAAGCTCATTTTGAAGGGTGCTCAGCTTAGCCTTTAGTGCTTTAAGTACCTGTTAGTTTGGTTCTTTCTACAAAATAGCCTCCTCGTACAATGTTAGAAATATAATAAGGTGTAATGTCTAAATCAAGAACCAGAGAATAAGAGAAAGAGGTTATAATACAGGAATTTAATGAAATGAGTCATTATCATATCCTTCACAATGAAATAGAATTATCAGCCACTCAGAATTTGTATGATATTAGAGATAGTATAAGAGGGACAGCTGGAGGAAATTAACAGATGATCCAAGGTTCTTACGAACATAACAGCTAATAAGATATAAATAATAGCTACTAAAGATTATTAGATACTCCACAAAAGTATGTTATTCCTCCTGCATCATAAAGATAGAACGAAGATCATCTTAGATATACTACCTATAAGCAATAATTTGAAAACAATAATTAATAGGAAAGTAGATTTAATCTTAATAATAATGATTAGAATATTTAAATGTAATAAAATTACAACCTATCATATCCTGGTAATTCTAATAACTTAACTTTAAACTTAAAATAATAAGATGGGTAGTAACCATAGTAAAATTTATATTAACCCAGATAAAATAACATTCAAGCATAATAAAATATGTATTATCATACCCAAGTTGATCAAACTCCAAAGTTCAATGCCTGAAAATCAATAAAACTTAAATATTAAGGATTGATTAATTGAATGATCGATAGTTAGTTTGTTCGATTATTGTTGTTGTTAAAAATAAATAAATTCCTTTTTATTTTATTTTAATGTTTTTGTTGTTTCCTTATGCTACATACATTTACTTACATGTAATTTATTATTATTAATTAGAGAGATTAATACTGCATTTACTAATAATTTTAAAAATAAAAAAGAGTGAAATAATATTAATCTTTCAACAAAAAAACTCAATCAACATAATAAAAAATACAAAAAATATTTTTAGAATCAAACAGTTGTGATTAAATCAATAAAATAAAAAAAGTAAGTAAGTAAGTAAGTAAGCGAGTAATTAATCGTTTTATTATTCTATGATTGTTGTTGATATCTATCTTCACAACAAATAATATCTTTTTTAGAAAATATTTTTTTTCAACTTGAATTATTATTATTATATTATTATTAGTTTGCAACGAATTATGAGGCATTTTACTATTAGAACTTAAATTTTTGTGAGTTTGATATAGGTATTTGGTTTTGTTGATTAGGGAAATTATTCAAGACTGGTTAACCTTATTATTAATAGATCTGCTATTACTGGTTTAATACTTATTATTACTAAAATTACTAAGCTTCTGGTCCGTTTTATTGATTTGCTTGGTATACTTGAATTTAACCAGGTTAGAATTATTGTTGTTACACAAATTGCATTTAACCTTATTGTTATTATAAATTCATACCTTATTAGATTTAAGCAAATTATGGTCCTTGCTACTATTATTCATAATTGAATTATTATTATTAAATTCCAAACTACACTTATTATGGTTAATTTCCTAATTATTGAGGGAAATTTTAGTTTTTAAAATTAGCTGAATTATGCTATGAACCATTCTATGAGTTCACGCTTTAGACTTAATTTTTATCTTATTAAAATTAATTTTAATTACTATAGTTTGAAGAATTCTTATTTGAAGTATTTTACTGGATACCTCCACTAACTTAGGCATTATTCTAAAGATTATTTTGGTAATAATTTTAAAATTACTGTTAGTTATTTTAATTCTACATGTAAATATTTGGATTGTAATTTTACTACTAAGCAAGTAGTTGTTATTATTGCAGTTAATATTGTTGTTGCCAATTAAGATTATATTAGTTAGGGATAGCGGCATTTGGATTATTTTATTAATTTTACATCTATGCAGCATAAAATTATTCTTGAGAAATTGTTTAATCTTAATTCCACTACTATTACTACTAATACTGCTACTACTAATACTATTAAAATTATTATTGCTAGTAATATTAATTATTATTTTGATTATCTTAGTTAATTAAATAGGGCTAATCACTACCACTAAAATTATCCATTTAAGGATTTCCTTATTAATTTAAGTAGATTTACTATTAGTTATTAATTAAGGCTTGAAAATCGGAGGGAGGTAGATTGGGATTTTATTATTAGAATTATTAGCCACTACTATGTTTATTCTATCCGTCTATATTTAGAGCAGCTTGTTGTTATTAATTTAAATATATTTGTTAGTTATATTCCACGTTTCTAACTTATAATTTTTAATCTTCGGGAATGATCTATTCATTGGATATTTAGTAGAATGCCATAGAGCTTGATTCTTAATTACAAAATTATAGACATAATTCAAATTGTTTCATTTATTACTAGGTGAAGAAGTAATAATAGTGGCCTGTTTTAAACCAAACATAAACTATTTAATTTTTGTTTTATTCAATCTTGTTTAAAAAAAAGGGATGAAGTTCTACAGGTTATTATTAAGATTAATCGGTTTCTATCCAGTCAAAAGTGTTATTACTACTATTTAGTACCTTTAAATTACAGTTAAAAATAAAATTAATTAACATATTTAAGAGTGTATTGCCTCCTTCTTAATTAAGACCTAAAATTTCTTTCTTAAAATCTTCCTTTGTTTAATAACTAGCAAAATCTGAACAAGACTCATAACTTTTATAAAGTATTGATTTCATTAGCATTTATAGAGCAAAATCAAAACACTCATTATTCAAAGAATCGACAAATCTCTTAAGAGGAGTAATGCTACTAGGAGCAATAAATTCTTAGAATTTTTCTTTTAGATATTCACTTACAAACCCAGAAATAAATTAAGGAGTTATGTCCTGAGAAAAGTAGCTATCAACGCTGAGTGGTTCCATTATCTATACTTTTAAAAGTTAATTAAAGAATTCTTGGAGTTGTTTTGTATCATATTGTGTTTATGCAATTCTAAGCTTTAAGTATACAATTATGAGGCTCCTATAAAAACAGTTTCCATCACCGCGGACTTTTCCTACATGAGTAATATTTTATTCTTACAATTTTGCGTAAATTAAATTTTATTTTCTTTAATCACATTTGTATTCTCCATCTTCTCCACTAATTACCTCTTAAATTGTTTATAGTGGATGATAGAATAACATATTTTCTTTACCATATCTTTAACACAATTAAATTTTGAATTAGTCAATAAGACTTTTTTCTTAATCCATATTATTAAAAACCATCTGAGGAGAGTCATCTTCTACATCAATATTATTGATTTAGAATTATTAATTTTTACTATTTTATTATTGTTATATTGATGTAATAAGCTTTGAATGCTATTCTGGTATGAACTTTTTGAGCTAATTTTTTATGATATCAATCTAAGAGATTTTTTTTTTGTAAATGTTATTAGATGCGACGGCTTAGATGTTATCAAGACTTAGAATAGATTGCACAGCATTGTTTTGATGCATACTAAAGACAGTCACTCGCTAAAGATATTACAATGTGTTTTATTTAGTTAGCTATTACTGCCTAGCAATATGTTATTAATAATTAGCTGATATCTCTTGTATTTGGTTTTTGTAGTCCTAAACAAACTTCTATCTCATTTCCTTGTTTTCTTTTTATCATAAATTAAATTTTAAAAAATCTATTTAAGAATAGTAAGCAATTTATTTTATTTAAAATATTTTACATTTCTCATCTGCTTGGCGTTTTTCTTCATTTTTTTAGAACCTGTTAGCTCCATCATCTAAGCCGCGTTAATAGCTTTACTTTACTTATTCCTGTAGTGAGGTAAGTTGTTTTTGTAACTCATTATTTTAATAAATTTACTAAGATAAATCTTTATTAGCTTTTTCCTTCTCCTATTTTTCTATCTAGTATTAAATTTACTGTTCTGCTACTTCTATTTAAGCCTATTATAACTTTTATTAGATTTAAGAATCTTTTATTTGATTTTCATTTTAGTTTAGTTTAATTTATTCCTCCAACTACTTAATATATGCTTACAAATTTTGGATTTCTTATTAAAATTCTTCCTTCTATTCATTTAATCTATTTTCTAATTCCTTTTAATGATCAATTTAGTTTTAACTATCTGTAATAGTTTCTTCAATTTTTTCATTTTGTAAGTTTCCGTCTACTGGTTTTATCTGAGCATCATTTTAATTCTCAATAATAATGGAGCTATGGGAAGAGGTTTAATCCTATTAAGTATCATCTCCATTTGTATTAACATGATTGCTATTAGTTTTACTTTTCACATAATTTTTTTAAAAAATTAATAAATAAGCTCAATTTATCAAATAAATACTCAATTTTATCATGCTATTGTTAATCTTTATCATCTTTAACTATGATCGATTCCATTTCATCTTCATTATCTGAATTACCTGAGAAATTCATTATTTTGTTTGGTTCTTTTATTATTAGGTAATATTTTTTTCTTATATTTTTTAGCTTTAATATTTATTTATATTAATAGAAAACTAATAACCTATATTTAAATTATCTTGTGTTATGATATTAGAATATGTAAATTACCTTTCAAAATTTATTGAAATAAAATAAGTAAATATCAGATTTTTTATGTTTTTCCTCCAATAAGTTTATATTCTAATACAATTTCTAAAGAGAAGGGTAAAAAAGATAATACTAATATGTCTATTGGTCAATAAAATATTTTTATTTCTTATTAATTATAAATAATACAAATGAAATTTGAAAATAAATTTCCTAAAAAGTGTTAAAAGTATAAATATATATGGTTAAAAGAATATCATTATTTTATTTAAAAAATATTAATTTGTATCTATATTTATTACCTAATCTTCCATTAGTTATCTAGCTTATTATTTCTAGCTATACATTGGCTGATTTATTTAGAAATAAACTGAATAATTTATCTAGCAATCTATCTATCTGATCTTTTAGAATTGATTTATTTAAAATTTTTAAAATATTATTAGAATAAAATATACAATTAATAAAATAAAAATAAATCAACTTAAAGAAGATTACCAAATAAAATAAATTTAAATTGCTAAAAGTAAACTGATATAGTACATTTAAACTTTTCTTAGATATCCTTATAAAAGATTTTGTAAGTATTAGAAATATATAATTAGTATTATAAGCAGGGAAATATCAAATATCTTATATTATTTTAGAAATAAATTATTTCTTTTAAACTTAAAAATAATTAATACTTTTAATGAAAAGACTTTGCTGATTAAAATATTAAATAACCATTAAATTTTACTTTTTATCAATAAATGTAAATTTTATGAAATAAACATTAACAAAGTTTAAAAAACTACTGTTAAAATCTTGCAATAATATTTATGGTAAATGGATACACAATCATTAAATATTTCTTTGTCATATGAATTTCCAGTATTAACCAGATTTGGAACGATTATTAATCTTAAGAAAATTTACAGAAAAAATCTAGAAATAATAACCCTTTCTATAAATGATGAGTTTATACTATAATAAAAAAACTATAAATTATAAAATTAACATTAAATTAAAAAAATTGTCTAAGAATTTTCAAAATGGCAGATTAAATTCCTGTAAAATTAGTACCTCCTTTTACTTTAGAAACTGCCACCAAAAAGGTGAGATTAGCTGAAGACAATTGGAATGGGTAGAATCCAGATAAAATCAGTCTTGCTTATACTGAAGACACTTAATGGAGAAATCGCTCAGAATTTGCTTAAGGTAGAGAATAAGTTGTCTAGTTTTTAAAAAGAAAGTGGGCTAAAGAATAAAACTATAGATTGATAAAGGAGTTGTTTGCATTCACAGATAATAGAATTGCAGTTAGATTTGCATATGAATATTAGGATTTATCTGGTAATTGGTTTAGAGCTTATGGTAATGAAAATTGGGAATTTGATGAAAATGGTATTATGAAGAAAAGATATGCTTCAATTAATGATCTTCCTATATAAGAAAAAGAAAGAAAATATCACTGGCCATGCGGTACTAGACGTCCAGATGACCATCCAGGATTAAGTGAATTAGGATTATGATTACTGTAATATAAAAATTGATGTAATTAAATAAAATGAAAGGATGCACTTAAATATGAAATTGATAGAAATTTAAATTAAATATAAAATCAAATTGGGGAATTAATAATAGAATTAACTATAAAATTTTGTTTATTTAATTATTGTATCCTATTTGCATATTGGACTTTATACTTTATTTTATTCATATGAAATTCACATATCAGATATTGTATTTGATATTATCCTTAGTTATTTAGAAGTTATTATTTATCCTATTTTCGTCAAATAATTTGCTTTGAAACTTAAAAAATATGCTTATAATATAAATTTGGAATAGAGAAGAGTTTAATAAGCTATGTTCTATTCTTTTGAGTACAAAATCAAAAAATAAATAATTAACTTTAATGGACACACACATGGACTTTCTTTAAATTTTTAGAATATTATCTAACATATTCATATTATAATTCTACTTATACCTTTATTTAGTTGGTTAGTAAAGAATTTTATCACTTTCAATATTTTTCTATATTGTTTTTACAAGGTATTTATAATTTGTATCATACTATTTTAGTAAAAAGTAAGTACTTCTTAGAGTAGGTACAATGATTAAACTAAAATTTCTTTTAAAACCATTACTTTTTTGTCACATATTTGGTTTTATTGGAGTATAGAATTAATGAGAGAGTAAAATATTCATTTATATTTAATATTTGATTTATAAAATAAGGAAAAAATTATAGAAATAGTATCATTTTTAATTGCAACAATTCACTCACTTTATTCTTTTCATCAATTATTAAATATGAATTTGAAATTTCAAAAATAAATAAATAAAAAATTAAAATAAATAGCTAAAATGATTTGGTGCATACTACTACTACTGCTACTATTATTATTATTATTATTATTATTATTATTTTTATTATTATATTTTTTTTATCAATTTCATTTTCTTCTTTTTTATCTCATTTTATTTTCTATTTTTCTTATTATTTTAAATTATATTTTTTAAATATTTGATTTATTAAAATTTTATTTATCTAATTATTTTTTATTTTTTATAGTCAGAATGATTATTTTAAAATTTCTTAGCTTAAAATATGATAGATGATTGTTTCTTGAATTCTATATCTAGAGAAAGAGATTGAAATTCTCAATTAGCTATTTAAAAAATGTATTTATTTTAATTAATTTCTATTCTATTAGGGAAAAAACTTTTATTTTGATATATCCCATCTACAAAGTAGATGTAATTAATAATACTTTTAGAGAGATTTAGATTGAAATTGAATTAGCGGGCTTCTAATAAGTAATGTGAATATTCATAGTTTTAAATGATTTGGATTGATGAATAACGATGACTTTATTTTAGTCTCCGAGATTATATTATGAAATTCTATAATTACTTATTATGGGATTTAAAAACTTTCTTTCAAACTACTTTCTTTTCTTAAAAGTTTATCTTCACAATTTTTAATTGTTTTTGATTTATACAAATTATGTAAATTGAAAAATTTATGTTATCTATCTATCTATCAATCTATTTTTTTATTTTCTCTTTTTCTCTACGATTTAAAAGATTAATTCGAATTCTTCTTGAATTTTCCTTAATCTGCAATCAAAAATAAATTATTTAACAATTCTTATGAAACCTCAAAACAACGATCTATTCTAATTGTTTTGATTAATAACATCCACACACACTATGCAAAAAAATTTACTCACTCTACTTATTCCTTTTTAAGATTTTTAATATTTTTAATACTCAAGTAAATATGTTTAATCAGCAACCTAAAAATTAGAAATCAAATATAAAAATAATGAAAAATATTAATACTAGTGATTCAAAATCTTATTTAAATATTTATTATAATTATTTTAGTAAAATTTATCGTAATCTTGTTCATTAAAACCTACAAACTTATCTCATTTTTTAGAAATTTTTCATATTTTTTAAAATTATCTATCAATATCTCGTTCAATTAACATTGTAGATAATTAAATGATAGTTTTAATTAGTTTTTTTTAATCAAAGGTTTGTTAAACTGATTACATATTTGATAAGAAACCTATGAAACCTCAATAACAATTTTGTACTATTAAAATTATATTAAAGTAAGAAAGAAGGATATGATTATTTGAACTATTGATTTACAAAAAAAGGAAGTAATCAAATATATCCTCTGAATATAAAGATACTTAATATGTTTAAAATTGTTAAAGACCTCTTTTACAGTTTAGTTTCATGTTATAAATTTGCCCAACAGCTTATTAATATAGCCTAATTTTGTTTATTTTGATCTTTACATGTTTTATTATCAAAATTCACCAAAAATACATTTTTATGGTTGAGCTCATTCATTATAATATATAATAGAAGAATATCAGTATTGAATCGTATTGGATTCGTAAATGATATCATTTAGTTCTCAGAACTATTCCATTATTCTAAACAACTGAACTAATTAATTAATTGAGATGATTTGAGGTTAATCTAAAGTATTATTAACATATTAGGGTTTGATCAAAAAAGATTTAGATAATATAAAAATAAAAAGCAAAGTAGGCCTATTATATAATAAATAAAGACATATAAATTAGTAGAGGACAATTAGAGCTGAAGAAATCCCCCTTTTAAGCTGCTATTATTTATAGATTATATTTAGTAATTTAACAGTGATGGAGATTGAAGAAGAATATGACATTTTAAATCATAATGGAGAATTACCACCTCATAATATTATGCATTTAGAAATTGAATAACAGAAAATGCAGGAGGAAAATGGAAACCATAAATATTAATCTGGAGTACGAGGTGATATTTAATAGAATGAAATATCTACTCAAGTATGCAGTAATTCTAATGGATTGTCAACTCTCTCAACTGCAGAATTCAATGCATCAAATAAATTGAGAGAAAAAAATAAAGATACATTTTCTGTGTATTCATTGCATTCATAGCTCTCTTCATCCTCTTCTTCCTCATCTTCTGTAAAAAGACACAAAGCTTCAAATAGTTTCGATATTGAATCAGTGCATTCCCAATCTTCTTCGGGTGATTATTCGAGACAAGTAGAATTTAGAGTACAGCCAATTTATAAATAATTATTTCCTAATTCCTATGTACATATATTTGGTGATATGATAATTCACACAGATGTTAATAATCTAGAAGATTATATAGGCATAAACTCACCTTTTAATTAAATAAAGAAAATTTAGCAAATAGTATACAAAAAAATAAATAAGACATTGGAACTTTCGTTAGATAATACTAATACAACTTTTATTGGTTTCGATAATCTCATTTAGTTGTTTTCTAATTATCCTGAAAAAACTATTCATGAATTAGGCAAGAATCTGGAAAAATATAAGAACTACTCCATAAAATAATAGAAATTGGTAAAAATGTGCTCTGAGTAGGAAGGGTATAGCGAATTTACTCGTTTAAAATAAGTTAAGTTTGAAAGATTCAAAAAGGTAGCTATGGAAATGGTTGATTAACACAAGGATGAATATCTTTGCTACATATTGTTCCAAAGAAATTATTAAACTGGTGGATTAGAAATGAAAGTAGTGGGAATGAATGAGAAACTAATATCTCTACTAGGCTCAAATGTAAGTGATTATGAAGAGCTAGTACGTAGAGTGGGCATGTATTGTTTCTAAAATAAATATATATATAATTACATTCTCAGTAAGTATATAGAGTAAATGGGATAATGTATGAAAAAATCAGGATTAGAAAAACCTAGCCTTTCTAATAATGGTGTAGTAAAAGCTTTTTCGTTAGAATATTAAACTTCAATGTTAACTCTTGATGACTTCGTAGTTGAAACAAATAATACTTTAGAGACCTATGTAGATTGCACGGATGAAGACTCTGATATTTCTAATGATTTACTTAAATTCAGAGACATGTTTCATATGTTTAAATTAAATATTTCTGATGAAACTATTTAAACTCTTAAGTATTAACGTTCGAATACAACATCTTCTCATATGGATATTGTATAAAAAGAATCTCTCTATTATGAATTAGAAGCATCAGTATTTCTTGAAAAATTCTATGGGCCTAAAAGAGAATCTTAAGAAGATATAAAAAAGAAACAGCAACAAGATGAGATAGAAAAATAAAAAATGTGCGGATTTCGTGTTATTAGCTGATTCTAGCGAAGAAGTATCATAAAATAGCAAATTTTCTCTGATTATTCAGGCGTTAAATTATCAATTTAATAAAATGAAAATACCTGACTTTTCAGAAGATTTTATTTATAATTAAAATATATTTATTAACTGTGTTTTAACATCACTCTCTCTTTTTTCAACTAATATATCTATACAATTTAATTCTATAATTATATAGTTTTTCCTTATCAATTTAATGTATTTAGTGTTTGTTTATCCTTCTTTTATAATTAACATCATCCCTACCTACCTTCCTTCCTTTCTGATTTCCTTCTTTTATAAATCTCTTGTTTTTTCTTTTATAATGATTTTTCAAATTTGATTTCTTTCCAAACCTGAACTATCGAACCATCTGTTTATCAAAGCTATTAAAATTTATTTTTGCTTATTTATGTTAATTTGTAAAATAAATATTTGATTTTCTTAAATAAAAAGTATTCAAACTATTATAATCAATCATCCTCAATTAATATAATTTAGAATTTTAGTTAGAAATAATTTACCATTGGAAAATTAGCAAATTTAAAAATTTAGATTAAATTTAACAATAAGAATATTCCTAATATACTATTCTCAATTTTTTTTTTCGTAGATAATACTTGTAATTAAATTTGAAATGTTGATCCTAATTTATATCAAACTTTTTTTATTTTATTAACTTTTGTTCATTCAATATTATATGAAAAGTTAAGCTTCATTATAAAAAAAGTTTAGCCAAGCATTTAATATTTTGATGCAAGCATTTTTTATTTTATCATAAGTACCTACAAAATCTATTCTTTGAGAATAGCTATACTATACTTATTTTTATCAAATTAGATCTCTCCAAATGGAATAAATAAAAATATTTATCTTTTTAAGATATTCATATTCTAAATACAAAACTAAATAAGAAATTTATAAAGGATTTCCTCTTATAAAGGTTAATTATTGTTACTAATTTTGCCTTACTGTATAGGTATTGATTATTTTTTTAAGTTCATGAACCGATAAATATAATTTATCAGTAATTAAACTAATTAATCTTTAGGTAAGAGCTTTTCAAGAGTATTTAAATCATCACACATTATAAATGCAGTTTTTTTAACAGTAATTTGCGAATAGACAAAAAAATTAATGAGTAATTTTTCAAGCTAACTTTCTAATAAAAAATTTGAAAAAAAATATTCAAGCTTGTAGAGAATTTAAAATATTATTTTCAATAACATAATTGTTAAATGCATAGAAATAGCTTCATAGTAAATTTTAACTCATGTTTTTTTAAAACTCTTTAGAAGAGAAATGCTAAAAATTAAAGTTTATAAATTTGGTGAAATAAGTAACCATTCCTTTAATAAATATAAAATTTTAGAATTATTTTCAATCAATTAATAGAAAAAATAAATGTAAAAGTAAAAATATTTGATTTTAATCTAAATCAAATATCTCATTCTAGGATAATTCACAAATTTAAACATATTTCAAATGTATTTTTCAACTAATTCAAATTATTTTCTTACCATGAAAGAGATAAGTAATAGAAATTACTTTTAAATATAATTAGATAAATTCATTAAGAGTTTAAACACAACCAATCAATAAACTGGTAAAACTAAAAGAATCTTTTAGTACCTTTAAATGTTAGTTTTATTCATTTGTATATTTTAGTATATTTATAATTTTGAAAAGTCGATATATTTAGAATTTTAAAAAATTTACAAGTAACTAATCTAAAAAAAGAAGTTAATATACATTTAACAATTAGATTCCATCATATATTTATTTATATATTATGCTTAGTAAGATTATAGTTTATTTTTCTCACTAGCTGAGCTTTAAGTGAATTAATACCTTTTTTCTATTTGATAAAAACTAATTCTTAATTGCTTTCACTAGAAGATTTTTAACTTTTAATTTTATCAGGCCTCTAAATGCTTGAATTAAACAAGGACTACTGATTAATTTTATCTTGTTTTACTTAAATTATTTTAAGGCAAAAATTACAAAAAACATCTTTTAATTATTAGAAACTATTATAAATGATTGTTGATTTCTATTCTAAAATCATAAAGGAGCTAAATAGTTTGGCCATAAAAATTTACATTTAGATCGAATTTTTTTCTTCTGCTAAATTAAATTCAAAAATCTTCTATTTATTATTTTTTTTATGACATTATTGAAATATAATTAATCTTTTTTTTAATTACTAGAATGGAATATATTATCATATTAAATATTGAGCGTTTTAAATAAAAAGAGAAGAAAATTACTTATTAAGAATAAAAAAACTCAATAAGTAGTAAGTTAAAACAATAAAACTATTTAAAAACTTATCCTGAAAAATGTGGATAATAATTGATATTAATTTTCAAAATTACGCTTTATATTTACATTCAAACAATACTTTATAGAATCTATGTATGATTTACGTAGATTAAATCTTTAAATGTATTAATTTTTCTATAGCTATATTAAAAAAAAATTCTGAAGTCAAATTTTGAATTTAGCTTACTTTTCATGCAAAAATTCAAAATATTTACAGTTTATGCTATTTTCATGTAAATTTTTGAGAGCACTAAGTTTCCTTAAATCTAGAATGAAGGAGAGGTTGCCCTCCACTAAAATCTTAGATAGACAAATTAATCACCAATTTAATTACAGTATCAATTTTCTAAAAATATGAACAAAAGAAAATAATGTTATTGTTACTGCCCTTGAATGAATAGATAGATATATGTTCCACATATTACATTCGAAAGATATAATTAATAAATAGTATTGTGAGATTGTATTAATCGATTTTGGGTTGAAGATAAATTTTCAGAAAATTTCTTAAAAAACTAAACCAAATTATTTTATTATTGATATTCAGGTAAGAATAGTTAAGGTATTATCTAAGAATCCAAAAAATTTAAAAAGAGATAAGCATAAAAGAGAAAGAAAGAAAAATTGAATAATAAAAAGAACAGACTAATTAATAATATATATGGATTTATAAATTATTGATATTTTTGGTATCGGAATAGGTCTTCGTTATCTAAATAAAGAAGAGTACTAAACCAGGTTTGGCGCTATAGTAACTGTCGTTATTGCAGCTCTAGTTAGCATTTAAGTAGTATATGTTGGATTAGAATTAATCCAAAAAAAGAATCCTGATGTTATTTTTGCAGAAAGATTTGTAACAAGCCCTGAAAGATTTGATATTAAAAGAGATACCTTTAACTTTGCTTTTGGTGCTCAGTTCCCTGGAAATTTCTCTCATTTCATTGATGATTCAATTTATTCAGTCACTGCCGAATAGGTTTCTATGCATAAAAAATTCAATTAAACTAGTGGGGAGTTTTACTAGGATTGGTAAACCTTGCCAATTGGAATTCATCCCTGTACTTCAAAAGATTTTGCTGTGAAATAGTCTCTAGAATATTTCAATACTCTTGCAGGAGTAGATAGTATGTATTGCTTAGACTATGATAGCCAAGATCTCTTTATTGAAGGAAACTTTGATTAGGAAGCGTATGGTCTAATTTAATTAAAATTTAGAATGTGTATTGACAAGCCAAATTGCAGGCCTATTGATGAGATTAAGAGCATTTTAACAAACTCATTTGTTGCACATTACACTAACGATATTATCATAAATCCTAAGGATTATAACCCCTTCTCTGTAATTTCTAGAGATATGTACTGGAGTGCTAATCCTTTTTATCCTAAAGATGCTTATCTTTACTACAGAAATAATTATGTTGAAACAGATACTGGAGTCTTCTTTGAATAGTCAAGCTATGAGAAATAGCCATCATTGAGCTATTTAAATGAATAGGTAATTATATCAATATAAGAAATTTGTTACATTATAGAATTAAATTATATCAAATAAGGAAATACATAATTAATAAATTCGAAGCCTAAATATTTAATAATTAATACACACGTCACATTAGCTGATCCTTAATTTACAAATCAGTTAATAGTTATTCTTCTAACCTTCTTTTAATTGACTTTAATTTTTATTAACATTTTCTTTCTATTATTAATAGATTATTTTTGGAGAGTCAGACTATTATTTTGCTATGTACATCAGATTTGAAAAAGCCAAAGAGTCGATATATCATCGTAAATATAAGAAATTGGACAGCTTTTTAGCTGAAATTGGTGGTATTGCTAAAGCTTTGGTTATATTAGGTTTTATTATTTGTTGGCCTGTTAATTAATTAAAGTTGCATCAATAGCTTTCTAATTCTCTCTTTTCATTCAAAAAAGATGGAGTTATTAATGAAAATGATAAAAATTAGAGGATGGATGGTTAAGCGATCGTTAAAATGATATAAGAGTAACAATAACAAACACAAATAGTATAATCATAATTTTAGAAAAACTTGTAAACTCCGTTTTCATAAAGGCTAATCAACAAAGATTCCAATTTTAAACCTACTTCTACAACTAAAATACCATAATATGAATCTCATTAAGAAAGCTCTTTATCTCAAAGAGATATATTGACTGCACCTCCAAGTAAAGGAAGGTTTTTTGCTAGCCCTGTTTTAGAAAATATTATGAAGGTAAATGAAAATAATTTAATTATTGAGGATGAGAATACACCTAAAACTAGACTCTCTAACGCTAAATAATCTGATGCTTTTATAAATTTAGGTATTTAATCTGTTAATAATAGCACTAATTAATAATTAGTATCAGGGAGTGGATTTAATCTTTTAAAGATGATTAAAACTACAAAACAACTAAAATAAAATTCCCTTTAAAGTAAGCCTGAATAAAAGGATAGCTAACCTCTTCCCAAATAAAATATTCAATTTAAGAGATCAAAGAGTGCCATCGATGTAAAGAACCTGTTTAATCAAAACAAAAAAAAGAATGAAGAAGATGAATCTTTGTAGCTAAGTTGGACTGATTACATTAAATATTATGTTTGGCCATGGGGGTAGTTTGCTAAAAAGAAGAAATAAATTGATTATTCGGTTGAAAGAATATACTAACATCTTGACATGCTTTACATTGTATAAAAATTGTTGGAATTAGAAAAACTAAAATCTGTTTTACTTAGCGAAGATTAATAAAAATTAATTCAATTCTTCCCTAAACCTTAAATAGATGTAGATGAAATTGACTCAGAAAAGAAGGAGAGAGAAAATAATTTGAAATCTAAAAAGACAATATAAGTAAAAAGAAGCTCACAAAGACATAAGTCTGTAGTTAATTTACTAAATGATAGCTTAAAAAATGAAAAGGATAGAGCAAAAGAAGCTTTCTAAGCATTAAAGAACATCATTAAGAAATAACATTTAACAGATGTAGATAGAAAAATAATAGAAATGTTGGATGGGTCTATTTTAGAAAACATTGAAAATAATGCCGAATATCTGCAAGAACTAGAAGAATAAGATGAGATATAATGTGATTAAATTATTTATGAGAATAAATAAGAATAATATGATGATAATTATTACTTTAGCAGTAATCACAAAGATATACAATTTCACCTTGACAAAAATCAGAATTTATAACACTAATAAAATGGAAATATAATATAGTAAAAGAATGAAGATGAAACTTCTTCAGATGGGTCTGTTGATCAACCTCCAAACAATGAACGAAACGTAGATGATAGACCTAACAACCCAATATAGAGTATTACTTAACATAAAAGTATCAATAGCTAAACAGTTGGACACTAAACTCAGAATAACTAATCTGTTTTACTTTCTTTTAATAAATTAAGCAAATAATAAAACCCCTCAACGAAAAATAGTTCAAAGAACGTGAATGAAATAAATTCTTGAATTTAAAAAGAATAGTTAGCTTGCTCTTGAAAACCAAAATAATATTATTATGAAATTAAAATTTTCCTTATAAAAATGACCTTTTCTCTAATTTATTGTATACATTCTAAAAAAAACATTTTAAATATTAGAAATACTTTTCTTTTATTTCTTATTATATATTGTTACTTTTCTTAATCGTTTCCTCTTTGATAAAATTTTTTTTCACCCTTCAAATTATTAGTTTATTTTTGGAAAAAGGAAAAACTAATTTACACTTCTTGGCTAAATCACTTAACTCAATCATTTATATTTCCTTTATAGAAAAATATAAGCCTTTTACATTATTAGTTTTATTTTGTTTAGTTCTGGGTTTATATACTTTCAAATAGCTTCTAAAAAATACTAGTCCTACCGCTGAAATTGGTTGGATTAATAAAACGTAATTCTATTTTAGATTTTTTTAAAGTGTATATATACTCTATCAAGTCTTGAAAAATGTGAATCTGTAATCTCCTTTTATACTCCAAAATTTATTAATTTTTTGATATACTCTAAATTATTATTGTAACACTTACTGTAAATTACTTGAAAATTATTACAATAAATTTAAATAGCTAATTTTTGGTATAAAATTCTATTATTTTTTGAATTTCTGATTTATTTTGATTTTTATGAAAATATTCAATTAATTAACTAAGAGTTATGATAATAACATTACAACAGTGTAGATATTCAAAATCCTAAAGGCTTTCTATTAAATTTATTAAGAAGATAAACGCATTTGTAATAAATTTAATAATCAATCTAATTTAACCAAAAATTTTTAAAAATAATTTATACCAGAAATAATTAAACAAAACAATTAATAGAGCAATAATATTAACTAAAACAAAATGGAATTCTAAACCTTTGATCTATTTGGAATAGGAATTGGCCTTAGATATTTAAATAAGTAAGAGTATCAAACTAAATTTGGTGCTTTTACCTCTATAATTATTGGTATTTTGATTACTTTGTAGGTTATTATAGTTGGCTCAGAGCTTGTTACTAAACAAAATCCAGAAGTTATTTTCGCAGAAAGATACATAGCCTCACCTGAAAAATAAGAAATAAAGCGTAATACATTTAATTTTGCTCTTGGAGCTTAAGAACCTGGAACTTTCAAACATTTCATTGATGAAACAGTCTACACAATTTCAGCTACAATGGTATCAATGTAAAAGAAACTAAATACAACAAGTAATGAATACTACTAGGACTGGTAAAACCACCCAATTGAAATACATCCTTGTAAGTAAACTGACTTTGGAGTAAAAGAAACAATAGATTACTTTAAAACACTTCCAGGCATAGATGACATGTATTGCATTAATTATGATAGCTAAGATATCTTTATAGAAGGAAATTTTGACTAGGACTCTTATGGAGTAATTTAGATTAAATTTGAGTTATGCAAAAATAAACCAACATGTAGGAAGGAAGATGAGATTATTAAAATACTTACCAATTCATTTATTGCTTATTACTCTAATGATATTATTATCAACCCAAAGGAAAGATACCCTTTTACAAAAATTGGAAGAGATTTTTATTGGAATGCTTCGCCTGTAAATGCTAAAGATGTCTATATGTTTTACAGAAATGCCTATGTAGAAAGTGATAATGGTATATTTTTTGAAGAAAAATCTATGGAACGCTCTACGACATTTAGCTATTCTAATGAACAAGTAAGTTATTTATTAGAATAATATTTCTAAAAATTAAACATATTCAGAGAAAAGGATTGATCAATTAATAAATTAATTAATTTATTAATATTCTCAAAAGTAGTGAATATTGCCAAATATAAGTTTTTAATCTAGTTAATCACCTTTCTTTATACTTTTTATTCAATTTTATTAATTTATATTTACTACTATTACACTATTACAGATTATATTTGGAGAGAACTCTTACTACTTTTAATTATTTATGAGATTTGAAAAGGCTAAGGAATCTGTATATCATAGAAAATACAAAAAATTAGATAGTGCTTTAGCTGATATTGGCGGAATGACTAAAGCAATAATGATTATTGGGTTTATTATTTGTATTCCAATCAATTAATTAAATCTTCATCTTAAATTGTCTAATACATTGTTTAGGTATTAAAAAAACAACAATGATCCAAGAGGAGCTCAAGATAATGTATATGGATAGTAAATTATTAAGTATATAGAAACCAGCCAATAACAAAATAAAATTAATGTTAAGTAGCCCAATATTATGTTTTAGCAATCACAAAAAGTTAAATAGAATGGAACTATGGCTAAATAAATAGTCCCTAAAAAACCACCTAACCATAAGCTTACTGTAGATGCATAATCAAACTAATTATACTCCAATTCAGAGAAAAATATTTTATTACTTTAATAGAATTAAAAATAAGGTGGAGAGGGAGATTAACTAAATAAATGGCTAGCTTTAAACTCAGATTAAGTAGATTCAATTGCTTTTAAAGGAACGGAATCGACTCCTTAAAATAATATTCATAAATCATAAAATAAAAATTATTAGTAGAGAAATGTTCTTAAATTAATTTAAATGTCAAAGTTAATGACTGTTTAAACTAAACAATATTAAGAGAGTAATAATAAAGTTCATGATAAAAATAATAAAAAAGAAATTGAAAATCACATATTAAAGAAATAAAACATCGTAATTAAATAAGCTCCGTCTTAAGTCAATACTTAAATTAAAAAAGAAGATACAAATTAATCATCTTCATTAGATCTTAGTTGGACAGATTATATTAAATATTACTTATTCCCATGTGGCAAAAAATTTGAAGTGAAAAAGAAATAAATAAATTATTCTATTGAAAAGATTTACAATCATCTGGATATACTTTATTTAGTTTAAAAGCTACTCGAATTGGAGAAAATTAAATAACTACTTCTTGATGAAGATTAAATTAAACTTATTTAATTTTTACCAAAACCATTAATCGATGTGACTACCTTAGATGTGTAAAAAAAAGAAAAAGAATTTTTGAAAAAATCTTAAATATATTTGAATAAAAAGTTATAGGATAAGAAGAAGGATTATTCTGTAAATATGCTAAGAGATACTAATGATGATGAGAAAATGAAAGCTAAGGAAGCATTTTAGGCTCTTTAAAATATAATTTAAAAATAGAACTTGACAGAATTAGATAAGAAATTAATTTTGATGTTAGATTCAACCTTTTTTGAATACATAGATAATAATGCAGAATATTTATAAGGGCTGGATTAATTAAATAATATTAAAATAGATAATTGTTCAGAAGGAAATATTTTTAATTAAAATATTGCTAGCAACTAATCCATGAATAGCAATTTAAAAATAAATCATTATTTACCAAATAATGTACACGAATAAAAACAAGATATAATACAAATGAGTGATTCTTAAGATTCTGTGATCAACCCTATTGAAGAAGAACATTAAAATTATTCAGAGGACTAAAAAAGTTAATAGTAACTTAAAATATATCAAAGTTTAAACTTTTAATCTATTACACAACTAATAGCCCCATATTCAAAAAGAAGAATAAATTTAGAAAATATTGATAGCTAAAAACTATAATCAGTTAGCATGTAATGAAGGATAGATACAATTGATGTTTTATTTGGATAGATACTAATAATTTCTTCAATTATTTATAAATTAGAGCTATTTTATATTTAATTGAGATATATTCACTTTATAATACTTAATTAATAAATAAATAAAATCTATAAATCTGCATCTTTAAAGTAAATACTATACTTTTATTCTTTATATTCCTTTATTAAATAGACTACATTTGTTCAATTAATAAAATTTTATGAAACCATCCATTATTTTAAGGATTAATTAGAAATTAAAAGTAATTTAGTTTCTATTCCTAATTAATCTATTTGGTTAAGTAAAGTACAATATAAGAATCTTAAGAGTTTAGTTTTTTACAGTATTAATTCTTTGTAATATGAAATTAAAAGGATAAAGAGAAATAAATAGATTACCTTAAACTCAAATTTGTTTAATTAGATTTAATAAAATAGTATTTTATCTATTTATTTATCTATTTTATTGTATAAAATTTAGAAAAAAAATTTTTTTCTACTCTAAAAATTAAACTCATGTTCATATTTTTTAAAATTGTTCTTCCATTTTAACTTGATAAATCTATATTAGATGGGTGCTCAATTGAATTAAAAATAAGGAGTATTAAGCTAAGATAATATAGAGGGACTTTATTTTGGAAATTAAATTTGATTAATTGTTGTTAATTATTCAATTAACTAACAATAATTAATTAGCTAAACAATCTTTTTATATTTTCCAATCGAAAGAAAGTTAACATTTAATTACATTAAAAATAAAATAATGCAATGTTTTAACAATTAGAAAAATATTTAAATCTTTTCTTTTTTTTATTTTCTAATATTTTGATTGATAAATACTACTGTCAAAAGTCATGGAAATGTGAGTAAACTATTTTTAAAGATAAACATTTTTGAAAGTAAATTAACTATAGCTAGCTTATTACAGTATTCTATAGATTAATTATCCTTACCATAGAATGTATTATTAATAAGCTAAATCTAAAGTAAAATTAAAGTTTTTAAGTTATTAGCAAATGATTTACCTGTCTTTTTATTTTTGGATTAATATTAAGAAGTAGAAATACTGATAGTAAATTTTACTACAATTATTGAAATATTGGATAGATCTATCATTGAAAACACAGAAAATAACCTGAAAATCTTCAAGGACTAAAAGATTTAGGTGAAAATGATATGATTAATTAATTTATGAGAATTAATAAGAATATCATAATAACTATTATTTTCGTAATAACCACAAAGATTTATAGATTAACTTTAACACTAATATATTAGAAATATGGATTAGTAACAAAATATAAAAAAGGAAGATGATGAAACTTTCAGACCAATCAGTTGATTATATTAACTGCATCTTTATCATAGAAAACAGATATAAAAACAAAATCTAGAAATAGGATTACCATAAGAGTATAAATTGCTTGACTATTGGAAACTAAGCTCAGAATAACTTATCAGTATTACTTTCATTTAATAAATCCAACAATTTAGAAAACCCCCCAACTAAATATAGATTCAACAATAGAAAATCTATTTTATTTTAACATAAAATTCAAATATAACTTGGAAAATAACCTTTTCTCTATTCATTATATTCATATCTTTTAAAAAAGCTATTTTAAATATACTAAATACTTTTGTATCATTTGTAATTAGATTCTATTACTTTACTTTACTCTTTGCTTTTAGGTAAATATTTTTCTACCTTCAAATTATTTGAGTTAACTTAGAAAAAGGTAAATCCTATTTACACTATTTGATTAAATCAATCGATTATCATTCCTATGACAATAGAATAAACATATGTTTTTTACAGTATTAGCTTTATTTTAATTAGTTGTTAATTTATATACATTAAAATAGCTTCTCAAATTAATTACTCCCCAAACGGAATTTTATTGGATTAATAAAATATAATTCTTTTTAGGCTATTCTTAGAATAAAGTCAATTTTCATTTGAAGAGTAAGTATTATTTCTTCTATTATACTGATAAATTTAAATTGAGAGTAAGTACTATCTATCGATTTTCATTTGTAATATTAACATTAAATTACTGAAGACAATTAAGATAAATTTGAATCGTCAGTCTTTGGTCTAAAAGACTTGTATTACTGGATTAAAAGTAATTTTTGTTTTATTTTGATTTGATTTTTTATCATACTATTTACTTTAATGAGTAAGAATTACTTGAATGATAATTGGTAAAGTTATTAACAAAATCACTATTCAAAATTCTAAAAGTTTACTAGTAAATTTAATTAGAAAGTGGAATAATTTTCATAATAAAAATAACAATCTAATTTAATCAAAACTAATTTAATAAATAAGAATTTAACCACGAATAGCTAAAAGAAAATAACAATTTATAGAAGAATTATATTAGCCTAAACAAAATAAACAAAATGGATTTCTAAATCTTCGATATATTTGGAATAGGGATTGGACTTAGATATTTAAATAAATAGGAGTATCAAACTAAATTTGGAGCTATTACCTCTATAGTAATTGGTGTTTTGATTACTTTGTAGGTTATATTAGTTGGCTCAGAGCTTGTTACTAAACAAAATCCAGAAGTTATTTTTGCAGAAAGGTACATAGCCTCGCCTGAAAAATAAGAAATAAAGCGTAATACATTTAATTTTGCTCTTGGAGCTTAAGAACCTGGAACTTTCAAGCATTTCATTGATGAAACAGTCTACACAATTTCAGCTACAATGATATAAATGCAAAAGAAACTAAATACAACAAGTAATGAATATTACTAGGACTGGTAAAACCTCCCAATTGATATAAAACCTTGCAAATAAACAGATTTTGGAGTAAAAGAAACAATAGATTATTTTAAAACACTTCCAGGCATTGATGACATGTATTGCATTGACTATGATAGCTAAGATGTTTTTATTGAAGGAAATTTTGATTAAGATTCTTATGGAGTAATTTAAATTAAATTTGAGTTATGCAAAAATAAACCAACATGTAAGAAGGAAGATGAGATTATTAAAATACTTACCAATTCTTTTGTTGCTTATTACTCTGATGACATTATTATCAATCCTAAGGAAAGAAACCCTTTTACAAAAATTGGAAGAGATTTCTATTGGAATGCTTCACCTGTAAATGCTAAAGATGTCTATATGTTTTACAGAAATGCCTATGTAGAAAGTGATAATGGTATATTTTTTGAAGAAAAATCTATGGAACGCTCTACCACTTTTAGTTATTCAAATGAACAAGTAAATTATTAATTAGTGTCTCTTTTATAAAAAAAATAAATTCTTTAGAGAGAAAGGGATTAACCAATAAATACATAAATTTATAAATTAATCCTTCTCAGAAGTTGGGATTATAGCCAAATATAATTATGCTATTTATTCACATTTCTTTATACCTTTTATTCAAATTTATTAATTTATGTTTATTACTAATACAGATTATTTTTGGAGAGAATTCTTACTATTTTTCATTATTTATGAGATTTGAAAAGGCTAAGGAATCTGTGTATCATAGAAAATACAAAAAATTAGATAGTGCTTTAGCTGATATTGGTGGCATGGCTAAAGCTTTAATTATTATTGGGTTTTTTATTTGCATGCCAATTAACTAATTAAATCTTCATCTTTAATTGTCTAATTCATTATTTAGTTATAGAAAAAATAACAATGACCAAGGCAGAGCCGATCACGCTGTATAGGGATAAGAAATTATTAAACTTATTGAAACAAATCAATAAAGTAGAATTAATGCTGAATAGCAAAATATTATATTTTAACAAACGCCTGCTGTAAAATTGAAATCTAATGTAAATTTGATCAAATAATACTCTCCTAAAAAAACGCCTAATCATAAGCTTACAGTTGAAACATAAGGAAACTAATTATTCTTTCCCACTTCAGAAGGAAATATTTAATTAGTTTAATTAAATTCTAACTATGAATATGAAGGAGATTAATTCAATAACTAATAAAATATGAATCCAGATTAAGTAGATTCAATTGCTTTAAGAGGACAAGATTAAATCCCTTAAAATATTAAGTATTCTTAATAAAACATTAATTCTACCTAGAATAATGTTCTTAAATTAATTTAAATATCTAAATCAATGAAGGTTGCTACTAAAAAACTTTAAGAGAGCAATAAAAACCATGATTAAAAAGATAAGAAAGATATTAATAGTCGCAGTATATTAAAGAAATAAAATACTGTTTTGAAATAAACATCTTTACAACTCAATTCTTAAATTAAAAAAGAAGATCCAAAGTAATCATCTTCTTTAGATTTAAGTTGGACAGATTATATTAAATATTACATATTCCCTTGGGGCAAACAATTTGAAATAAAGAAGAAATAAATAGATTATTCTATTGAAAAGATTTACAATCATCTTGATATGCTATATTTAGTTTAAAAGCTACTGGAATTGGAGAAGATAAAACAATTACTACTTGATGAAGATTAAATTAAGCTTATATAATTTTTACCAAAACCATAGATTGATGTGACTGCTTTAGATGAGTAAAAAAAAGAAGAAGAAGTTTTGAAAAAATCTTAAACAAATTAGGTTAACAAATAATAGTATAAAAAAAGAGATTACTCAGTTAATATGCTAAAAGATACAAAAGTTGATGAAAAAATGAAAGCTAAGGAAGCATTTTAGGCACTTTAAAATATAATTAAAAAGTAAAACTTGACAGAGATAGATAAAAAACTAATTATGATGCTAGATTCAACTATTTTTGAATATATTGATAGTAATGCTGAGTATTTATAAGAGTTGGATCAATAGGATAATGCTAAAATAGAAACTTTTCCTTAATTAAACCAATTTAATTAAAATATTGTTAGTAACTAAGCCATTTCGAGCAATTAACAATTAAATCCACAATTCAATAATAATCTGGTTGACTAAAAACAAGTATAGATAGAAATGATAGATTCTCAAGATTCAGTAGATAATCCTATTGTAGAAGAACATTTAAATATACCACAGGATTTAAGAAGTTAGTAGTAAAATAAGATATATCAAAGTTTAAACATTTAATCAATTGCATAACTAACAACCCCACCTTATTCAACTAAAAGAGTAAATCTAGTAAATAACGATAGCTAATAATTAAATTCAGATAGCTAGAGATGATAATTGCTGTATGAATTACTTCTTTTTGATACATTAAAATAACTATAGACATATTTATAGCTGCCCTTATTTATATTTTAAAGGGATATATTTATCACATACATAATATAAAAATAAAACTCTTAATTTTCATAATTTATATAAATAAAATTTATCCTACTCTTTTTATTATTAACTTTCTCTTTATAATATCCACTATATTTCTTCTACTAAAAGCAATTCATCCATAATATTAAAAATTAATTTTAAATAAAATTTGAATTTTTAAAGTATTTCTTATGTTAATATAATTAAATAGGCTTTTTAATAATGATACAATATATTAATTATACTAGTTAAACGAAAATTTAAATTAATGGTTAACAATAATGGTATGCAAAGATGATGGCTTATAAAAGAATATAGAGTATCTTATTATAATTTGGAGAATCTAAATAATAGATATTTAGTAAAAATCAAATTGAAATGTATTAAAATTAAAGAAAAGAGTTAGAGAAATGTAATACCTGAATAATTTAAAGGTTAAAAACCTTAAATTAACAATACAAGAATCAATTCTTTATTTTAAGATGAAATAACTAATTAATTGATTACTAAGATTGAAATTTTGTAAAGAATTACTGAGATACTAAAAACTATAATTAATTAATTGATTTATTTATTTGCTAGTACCATTTAACAATTTTCTTTGATTAAAAATAGCCTACAAAACAAAAAATACAATATTACTTTCCCCACAAATTATTATTTCCTCTAATTCAAGTAATGTTTATTTCTTCTTAAATGTTACCCTTTCAATCATAATTACAAATTAATTTAGGTAGAAAAATAATAAGATTGGTTAAAAAACGAAATCTCTTATGAACTTGCTTAGTATTTTTTATTTACATGTTTTGAAATCTTCAATTAAATTATTAATAATTAGTTTAATATTAAAAGAATTTAAAGAAAAATAAAACTATCTTTTTTCCAACTCTTTAAATGAATTCTGTTACTTAATAATTTTAAAGAGCTTTCAACAAGTTAGATATCTATGGAGTTGGATTTAATTTGAGGTACAATCAAAATTAAGTATTTCAGTCTAATTTCGGAGCATTTATAACTATTATAATAGGATTTCTTATTTTGGTATAACTATTTTTTTCTTCTAGAGACCTCATCGAGAAAAGAAACCCTGAGGTCATTTAATCTGAAATATATTAACCAAATGCAGAGATATTTGAAATGAAATAAGATACTTTTAATTTTTCTGTTGGTGTGCAATACCCTGGAAACTTCACTCATTTTATAGATAACTCGGTTTATGAAATTTTCGTTTAGCAAGTTTCTATGGTAAAATAATACAATAATACTTCTAGATAATTCGAATAAATTTGGAATCGGAAAGAAATTCCTATGAGTGCTTGTAAATCATCGAATTTTGGTTTAAATGATACCCGTGAATATTTTAATAGTCTAGCTAATATCAAATAGATGTATTGTGTGGCAGATGAAAATAATACTATTTTTATATAAGGAAATTATGATCAAGATTCTTATGGTCTAATTAGAATAGAATTTAGGATGTGCTAAGGAAAACCATATTGTAAAACACCTGAAGAGATTAACGAAATCTTAAATCATTCTTATGTTGCCATATACATGTCAGATGTTATAGTAAATCCAAGCGAATTAAATCCCTATAAACATATTGGGAAAGATATATTTTGGAATAACTCTCCACAGATTACGAGAGATATAGATATATATTACAGAAATATTGCAATGGAAAGTGATGAAGGGATGCTTTTTGAAGAGATGAAAACACTTAAAGCAACTTAATTTAGCTATCAATCTGAAGCAGTAAAAAATATTATCTTTATCCTTTATTTTTAATCAGGATTTTTAGTTATGGGATATAAGTTAACTATATAAACTTCAGCACCATCTAGAAAATTGGAAAATACAATTTTTTTTCTTTTTTGAATGATAGGCATTTATTTAATTACCGATTACTCTCTTAAGAAAAAAAGAAATTAATATTTAAAAAGTTTACTTTTTTCTTCTTCTTCAAAGTTATTTTTAATTTTCATATTTTTTGGACTTAACTTAAAAAACAGATCATTTTTGATGAAAATAGCTATTTTTTTGCAATGTAACTCAGATTTGAGAAGCAAAAAGCAACACATTACTAGAGAAAATTTAAGAAACTAGATAGATTGCTTGCTGAAATTGGTGGTATAGCAAAGGCTCTCATTATGATAGGATTCATTATTACTTTTCCCTTAAATAAGCTAAAGTTAAATGAGAAATTAATGAATTAGCTATTTACTTTCTAAACTGACTCCATACAAGCACCCAACTACATTAATAAAGATGAGGATAAACCACATAACATAGATAGAAAGAGGATTTTAGTACCAAAAAGCGAAATTGATGATGGTTACTCTCAAAAGGATGAAAAGAAGAGCTAGCAGTTTTTGGGAATGAAAAAAAATACTATTAATAATAAATTATAATAATATTCTGTAGAAATAATAGATAATTAGAAAAAAGAGGAGTTTTCTTAAGGTATTTAAGAATTAAAAGCACAAATAAGCAACTCGAAATCTCCTAACGATTTAACAGCCACTAATTTGTATGGTTTTTGGTAGGAGAAATCTTCTCATACTAATAATTTATAAGAAAATAAAATCTAAAGAAAATCTTTTGGAGGAAATAAATAGTAAGGTTAATGCGTAGATAGTTAACAATATTTGACGAATCTATGTGCACAAGGTAAAATTAAGCTTACGTGGATTTAGTATATTAGATACTATTTATGGCCTTGGGGAAACTTTTCGAAGGTTAAATAGCACATTGAAGATATTACATCTCAAGTTTACTCTCATCTAGATATAATCCAAATAGTTAAAACATAGCTTGAATTTGAAAAGATAAAATCTCTTTTATTTGATGAAGATCAAATTAAATTGCTAGAATATTTACCTAAGCCAAAAATTGATCTTAATTGTTTTTTGGGATAGAAGCAAAATCTACAGTAAGAAAATTTCACTTTTGAAAACAAAAATAAAACAATAACTTCAATTTACTATAAAAAAAGAATTTCTGAGTAACAAGAGTAATAAGAAGCTTTAGTATCCTTAAATAATATTATTAATAAGAAAGCGCATTCTATAATTGACCTCAAACTAATCAAGATGCTAGAATAGAATATCTAAAAAAATATAATCAATGAAAACAGCTAGTTTAATCAGTAGTCAAAAGAACAAGCTTTCAATTTTAATTCTATAAACATGCACTAAAAAGAGCCCTTTTACAAGATAGAAGAAGTAACACCTTAATCAGCATAATAATTAAATTCTGAGTAACTTAACTAATCGTGTAAGTTAAAAAAAGTAATGTAAACTTTTAATGTTTCTCATCCTAAAACAAATAGCAAAACAAATGGTGAAAATAATAATTATTTTAAGGAAAGGCTGTAAGGAAATAATTTTATCCTGAAATAAACTAGGGACTAAAATCAAAATAATAGTAATCAAAACAATGAATCTATTTCTTTAAACTCTGGTTCTTGTATATTAGATTTCCAATATCCTGATAAAAAAGATAGTCTATTCTAAGATGGGCAACCCAATAAAATACCAAAATACCTGCATAATTTTGGGATCTTATCTAAAAATTAAAGTCTAAATTAAATTTGAAACGATCACAAGCTTAATTTAGGTTTTTATAATAAGAATATTCCTTTTATTACTAAAATTATATATGAAGGAAAGACATTTTTGCCAAAAATAAGTATTCCAATTACTACCTACTAACCCTCCTGCTTATATAAAATAACATTTATTCAAAATATTCTATAATAGAATTTGTATAATTACAATTATTAATACATTCTCCTAAATTTTAGCTTTTATAAAATTTTATTTTACAGATTTATAAAGATTTTAAAAATAACTACAATGCATTAACTACTTTCTAAATTAAAAAACTTTTTATAAAGTGATTGAATTATCAATGCGGATTAAAAAGATATTATTACTTTCAGCTCATATTTCATTGATTTGAGAAGAAGTACTGGAATGAGTTATAGTAACAGTTTTACCTAAAAATTAAAAATTTAATTTATCAAATATTTTAAATGAAGTAAGATTTTTATTGACGTATTATGAAAATAGATAATTACATTAAAAATAATCATTAAAATTAAACGTGAAAAAGTGATTTAAAAACAAAAAATACACTTTTTGATTCATACATTTACAATAAGTTAAGAACAAAAAAAGTAAATCACTAATAAAATTTACTAGAATGCAAAAGTATTAATCTATGCTTACACAATTAAAATCTATTAATTTTTTTTAGATATCCATCCAAATTCAATCAATGATAAAATATTAGTCTAATTAATTAAAATCGTTTAAATCTAGCATTTAGTTGTAAAAAGTAGGATTAATAATTTAATTTAAGATATAATAATAAAATAAAAAAAACAATTCAGTTTTTGAAGGTTTTAAAAAATTAAGAGAATCTTTATCTGAAAATTAAATAGAAGGTTGCTTGCACATAAATGAACTCTAACATTCTTTTTAAATTTATAAATTTTATTTAAAATATATTTCTTAATTACTGTAAATCCTCATATATATCAACCCTAAGATATTAGCACCAGTTTTTTTATTTACCACATTAAATCACCCTCAATATTGACCTTCAGTTTATAGGGGGGTGTGTGTTAATATATAAGGATTTACAGTATTTGTTTTTCTTAATTATTTAATAGGAATTTTGTTGATAAAATAAGAAAAGTATTTTATTGTTTTACTATTCTATTTAGTCTAAAATATTTCTAATTAAAAGTCTATTAGTAATGAGCTATTAGTAAACATTTTATAGCTATTTAAATTGGAAAAGTAAATTAATTTATCTACCATTCAATAAATTTCCGAATAAATAGATTATTAATACTTTAAAAATTAATATTAAATAGAATTTTGATTATGTGTTATTAATATTCTCTTTGCAAAATAAAAGATCTTTTTTTATTTTATTTGAAGTTTTCTCTATGACTTACATAAGAATTCATCTAAGCATATTACTTATTGTTTAAGATATGAAATAAGTTTATATTAATTTACAAAAAAAGAAATTAAAATTAATAGATTTTATAACTTAAAAAATATATACAAATAAAATAGAATTTAGATGATGTATTATTAAATACTTTGCTTAAAAAATAAATATCTTTTATTATTTATTTGTAGCTTTCACAGCCATCCTTTTACACAAAGATTCTAATAAATAAATCAGTTTTTATATGACATTAAATTAACATCGAATATATATTTTTATTATGAATGCCACAAATAATTTGTATTATAAATAGTTATTAAGCTAATATTTAGATGTGTTAACTACCATAGATTATTTATTGAGAAACAAATTCATTGATTAGTTAATATTGAGTAAAATTGTAATTTCTAATAAATTCTATATATGAAGTATCTTAAAAACCTGAAATCTAATCTTTTTTGATAAAGCTAAATTAATCCTTAATTAATCCATTAAGATAATTTTCATAGAGGTTGTTTTTTATGGTGATTTCTTTAAAGATTAACATAAATTTGATCTATTTTTGAGAGGAACTTAACTTTTATATCGAAATCCTCATTCCTTACAAAGATATTGAGGGATTACTTGCAAAATCCATTAAATTACTATTTTTATTTTCAGATTTCATTAAAAATTAGATTAAAATTGTGATTTAAATCTTGTTGAGAAAAAAAGATTTAATTAAGTTGAGTGAAAAGAAAATAAATTAAATTAAAACAAGCAAATCAAAAAAAGAAAAATGGATATTTTTAAGTATTCTTTAATTGCATTAATCCTCCTTTTCTGTTACAGTATTTTGTATAAGTCCTTTAGATTATACTTAGAATATAAAAGAAGATATGGTGATAGCATTATCATAAAATTTTTCCCTATTTTAGGTTTCTTTGCCTACTTCAAGCCATCATTTGATAAACACAACAATTCTCTCTTTTTTTTTAAAGAAGAGCTTAGAAAAAACCCAAAAGCTAAAGGCATACTTTACCTTTCAGGAATTTAGAATTGGTTTGTTTTAGTAAACAATGATTGGATTAAAAAATTTAGTTAAGATCAAAATAAGTTTACTAAGCTTTCAGCTTAATTCGGATAAGAATTACTTTTCAAAGCAGGTATTGTAAACTCTGAAGGTAACTTATGGAAGCGTTAAAGAGGCTTCCTTAATAGCAGCTTCCATTATAACTCACTATTAAATAGAGTTAATATCATGAAGTAAACCGCCGGCGAATTCGAAGATGGATTAACTAATTTAGACAAATTTTAGAAAATTGATATTTTCAAGTAAACTTAATAATATACCTCTGAAGTAGCAGTAAACTCATTCTTTGGTAAATCCTTTAAGCATGTATAATGTAACGGTAAATAATATGCATTAGAATTAACTCAATTAACCTCTGAAGCTATGGATTACAGAACTACTCCTTACTTTATTTTTAAATGTGCATTAATGGGTGCTGATAAAGCCACTATAACTTATAATAATGAAAAGGAAAGAAGCTTATTACAAAGAATGAAAAGCGTTTTAGAAATTGGCAACAAGTTCATTGATGAGAGACATGAGGAATTAAAGAAGGATAACAATATCAAAGATTTTTAGCCAACTAATTTCTTAGACTTATATCTTTAGTCATTAATATTATAATAGTAAGATAAAAATTCTGATAAGTTAGAAGAGTATGAAAAGCTTACCAAAAGAGAAATACTTCATTAGTTCTTTACTCTCTTTTTTGCTGGTACAGATACTACATCCCATTTATCAAGTATGGCATTATTTGAACTCGCCAGAAATCCTGATTGTTTAAGAAAGCTTAAAGAAGAATTAAATAAGCTTTCTATTACTTTTGATAATGTAAAGCCTAGTGATCTTGGTAAATTAGAATACATGACTTGTTTGATCAAAGAAACTCTTAGATATCATCCTGTAACCCATCTTATTCTACCAAGATAAACTAAAGAAGATTATGTTAATGGTGACTTATTCATTTCTAAAGATGTTGTAGTTACAACTAGACTTATCTCTTAGGATGAAAGTATTTCATATTTAAAAGATCTCGATACTTTCAACCCTGATCGTTTCTTAAATGCTGAAAGTATAGATCCTTATGATTTCATCCCTTTCTCTTCAGGATCAAGAAATTGTATTGGCCAACATATGGCTATCCTTGAAGCTAAATTGATATTATTATATGTTATAAATAAATTTGAAATAAAACAAGTTGAAGATTATAAGCTTATTATAAAATAAGAAGTTCTTTTAGCTCCTATTGACAAGGAAATGATAATGATAAAAAAGATTAAATGAAAAATAAGTTTATACTATTAATAAGTAATATATATTGTTATGTTATAGAAGTATCTTTTAATTTATCTGAATTTTATTTCTTTCAGACGATAAGAATTGTATTTTATAGACTATTGTAGTAATAGTAGTATTATTATTATAACTCTATTTATAATTTCTAAAATTAATAAAATAGCTAATAATATCTCTTAAACTTAATAGATAAAACATTTTTACCAAAAAATTATAAGTTCTTTTGATTTAATTATAATAGTTCCTTATATTTAGCCCTATAAACTGACATATTTATAAATGAAGCAATCTAGTATATTTGTTAATTTATTATGTTTTGTTTTTAAAAGATAAATTAATTAAAAATTACTAGATCAAAGGGTATAGGGTGTCTGACTCACAGTATTTTTTAATAAACTCTTAAACTTATAATTATAGATTTTAATTTTATTATAAAAGAAGTTTTAGTGGTCTTTGAGTTGTCCTTAAATGTTAGATTTCAGTTAATTAGCTTAGTTAAATATTTATGGAGCTGAGAAAAATACAAACTTTAATCAAATTTGTACATTTTAGGTTATTTTTAATCATAATTAAAAGTGAATGGATATTATCTTTTAAAATTTTAGATCTTTGATTAAATATAGACTTTTAAGCATATTTTAACTATTTAATAAATTAATTCCAATAACTAATATTAAGTTTAAAAGAAAGTTATTAGACATAAACAACAAATTTAAAAGGAGATTTTATTTTTTAAAGCGTTTAAAATGTTAAGCAAATTTGATTTATTTGGTATTAGAATTGGCTTAAGATACCAATAAAGGGAATAGTATTAAAGCGAGTTTGGGGCTACCATTACTCTTATTATTTTTGGGTTGATTATAGCATAGACTTATTTAGTCTCTCGTGAACTTATAGATAAAAAAAATCCTGATGTAATTTTTTCAGAAAGGTATGTTGCCTCGCCATAAAGATATAATATGGATAAATCTAATTTTAATATAGCTTTTGGCGTGTAAAGAGGAGGAACATATGAACATTTTATAGATCCATCAATCTATAATGTGAAAGCAGAATAGATGATAATGAAAAAAATATTCAACAAGACAACAAATTAATATCAACAAGATTTTTAATTCCTACCTTTAAGCTTATAAAATTGTAATCAGAACAGTTTTAATGAACCATAAACAAAAAAAGATTTCGATAGTCTTCCTAATGTAGAATAAATGTATTGCATCGAGTAAGATTCTGCATAAGTTCATATGGAAGGGGATTTTAGCTAAGAATCATTTGCATATTTAAAGATTACCTTTACAATTTGTGATTAAAGTAAAGACTCACTGTGCTAAGATCCTAGTAAAGTATAATAGTAGTTATAAGGCTCTTTTGTGGCATTATATCTTAATGATATTATTATTAATCCTAAAAATCAATACCCATTTGAAAAGGTGTTAAAAGATTTTTTTTGGAATTCTTCTCCTAAAATTGCAAAAGAACTGACTTTAAACTATAGAAATACCTATATAGAAAGTGATAAAGGCATATTTTTTGAAGAAAAATCATACGACAGAGAAATAGCGCTTAGTAATGTTAATGAATAGGTAATTAACTCTTTATTAAATAAATAAATAAACAAGAAAAAAATATTATTTATTATATTGGCTTACAAGTAAATATACTTGTTTTGATTAATTTTTCAGTTTTCTAAAAATAAAAAGTCATAATTTTATAATAATATTAATTCTCTTAAATACTCTATTGGAATATTACTAAGATTGTTCTTAAAATAATAGATAGTATTTGATGAGTCCAAATACTTTGCTACTATTTTTGTGAGATTTGAAAAGCAAAAAGAGTCAGTATATTATAGAAAGTATAAAAAAATTGACAGCGCCTTAGCTGAAGTAGGAGGAATAGCCAAAGCTCTTATGATCCTAGGGTTTTTTATATGTTTCCCTTTTAATAGGCTTCATTTGAATTATAAGATAGCATGCTAATTGTTCAATTTTAATGAAGAACGTTAAGACAGAATTAAATTATTAAATAAATCCTATAATGGGAAAGAATCTGAAGAAGATAAGGAGAGAAAGTAATAATATATCAATTCGGCTAAAAAATTTGATGAAAGAACTAATTAATTTAAATAATACAATTCTACTATTGTAGAAAAGAACCCTATTTAAATCGAAATCCAAACATCAAATTAGATTCAATAGTAAAATATAACAAATAACCTAAAGAAATCTGATAGAAATTTACAAAATGATAATAATAATAACTTATCAAAGAAGAACCAAAACAAAGATGGACTCAACTTCAATTGGTATGAGTTCATTAGATATTATATTTTCCCATGGGGTCCGTTTAAGGAGAAAAAAGAATAATTAGATTTTGCAATATAAAAAATATATTCTCATCTGGATATGCTAACTATAATTCATAAACTTGTAGAACTTGAACGGATGAAAACTCTTCTCTTCGATGAAAATTAAATTAAATTAATCCAATTCTTACCAAAACCATACATTAATAAAAGAAATATTACGTGCAGTAAAACTGTTAATAATTCAAACAACCAAAATAAGAGTAAATCTTTAAATATGAAATAATCTTAAATTAATTTATTAAGTGATTCTTGCTATCTGCAGGACTGCAATGAATTGAAAAAATCAAAATCTGCATTTATTGCTTTAAAAAATATTTTTGCAAAGAGAAAATTGTGTTAAGTAGATACTAAAATTATTTAAATGCTTGATGATTCATTTTTAAGTTAAATAGATTAGCATATTTAAGAACCTTTGTTTAATGAAAATAATGATTAAACTTTTATGGTTACTAAAAATGAAGATAAAGAAAATAACATTCAAAAAAGTGAAGTAAAATTAGAAAGATCCTAAACACTATAGTTTGACTGTAAATAAAAGAAAGAAGATAAGCTAGAATTAAAAGAAGATTATTTATTAAGAAAAATAGTTGCATTTTAAGAATAAAAATTAAACAACAAAGAAATAAAAAGTTCATTTCCTGAAAAGATATGTTGTAGTTTCATAGAATCCAACAATATTTAATAAACATAAAATGTTAGTGAAATTAGTAGTCTTCAATAAAGTTTTAACATTCCTTCTCATGAGGATTAAGTTTCGAGATTAGAGAACAAATACTTGAAATCAGTTACTGCAAGATAAAATAATGAGCTATAAAATTGATTAATGAATTCTTTAAATAGTTTCCCTTAATAGATAATTTAGATAAAAATTATTAAATAATCTAAAATAATTTCCTATTAATTATAATATATTTCCTCTCTATGCTTATTTCTATTTTTATATAAAGTAAAACTTCATAGTTAATTAAATTAATTTTAAGATACTAATTTTATAATTTAGAAAAGTAAATTGATATAAAAGCTAATTTTTTAAAATAAAATTATGGCAGTGATAATAATAATCATATTTACTATATATCTATTATCTTGGTTTGTATTCTTACAAAATCTCTCTCTCCTATTTACAATAAAAAATATAAATTTTATTAATGATACATTTTAAATGATAATTTTTATTTTTTGAGTTATTGTTAATTTAGTGCAAAAAATTGATTGATACCCGACTGTATCCAGAATAGATAGATTTTAATGTATACAAAATATTAACATGATTAATTTTGAATTTAGAGGTTTGCCTTTATATTCTTTTTAGTATTCTTACTCTGGGGTGATCCATTTATAATGTTTATGGAAAAATAGAGTGGAGAGTTTATAATTGAAGATTCAAAAATCATTTAAGACCTAAAGACTAACAATCTAAATAAATAAGCTGTAAAATAAAAATGATTTTAGAAATGTTAACAAAAATATAGATTTATATTTTATATTGTTATTGCATTTATCCATAGATTGATAAAGAAAATATTCGGAGTTATGAATGGTTTCAATAATATTATTAATTATTATTACCAAATGTAAGGCCTTAAATAGATCAAATAATAATTATTACTAAATATCAGTAAAGTAAGCTATAAACAAAAAATATAAGATTGACTTAAACTAAAAAATTGTAAATTAAATAATTCGCTATTTATTATTTATTTCATTATCTAGCAATTCTATATTGAGAATTTGCAATGGGAGATGATGATATTATCATTAATGATTTGTTATCTTTAAACTTACACTAAATATCAGAAATTTTACGTTCTTAAAACGTTGAAGTGCTTAAACATTTGGGATAATTCTCCAAAAGATTTGATGATAAATATAAAAACTTTATAAATGAATCTATAAAGGTGCATAAAATTGCTAATTCTATTAAAAGCTATCAATTTTACTATAATTCGACTTAATCTTTAAATTATAATTATTTTTTTAAAATTAATAGAATGTAAGCAAAAGTTTGGAGATGTAGAGCTTCAAATTTGTTGGGTAGATTTGGAAATATCTTTTTAAAACAGTGACAATGAAGTAGAGCATGATAGAAAAATAGTAATAAGAGTAGAAAAAAGAGGAAGAAAAATAAAAGGTTGAAGAGGCTAATTCTAGTAAGTGCTTATATGAAACAGCTACAATGAATTTAAAAGAGTTTTTGAAATCTAAGAAGGTATAAGAATATGTATTTTCTATAAATGTACCCTAGCCATAGAGTATGAGAATAACAAAGAACGAGTAATTTCTAAATAGTAATCTTGATAAATCTACGCTCCTACAAAAATAAGGAAATATACTTGATAATCAATTGTAAGAAGAAGGATTTTATTCAGAATCAACATCTAAAAGATCTTCTGTTGAATTGAATGAATCTCTCACATTTTAACCTGATGTTTCATAGTTTAGTTTAAAGTCTTAGTTCAATAATTCTTAACTATTATAATTGAATGCAAAGAAATTAGGATCTGAAGATAATGACAAAGAAAAAATATGCATAGTAAAATAAAAAATAACACTTTAAGATGAGACTTCGGCTGTTTAGATAAAAAGTTTAAAGAAAGAGTTAGATTTTGCTAACAAGAAAGTTTAAGATATGCAATAACAGCTACTAGATATAACAACTGGTTATATTAGAGATGTTAATCACTTCAAAGACTTAGCATTAGGAAACATTAAATTAAGTACAGCCGATTTTTTTGAAGTTAAATATTTTGATTCAACTGTTATACTTGATGAAAAACTAAGGAATCTTTTAAATGATAAGCTTGATGATATGAAAAGATAATGTGAAAAGAGATTTTCAGAGGTCTATTCTAAGCATAAAGTTGCATCTAAAGATCTGGAGAAATTAACAAAGACTTTAAATTAATTTTTAGAAAATAATAATTATGTACACAATTTAAAAACAGTTTTTCAACAACAACCTAATGATTATCTAATCTGGAAAGCAATATAGGATTTAAAAGGATTAGACTTTTTATTTAACATAATAGAAAACTAAAAACCTCAATATGGGATTTAATACGCTGAAATAGATAAATTCATTTCTAAGAGCTCTGCTGTGAGCAGATAATTTTAGGTTTATTAAAATATTCTCTAATAAAAATATGATGAATTAAATAAAAACTATCAAATGATATATAACGAAGCAGAGTAAAGCATTAAGGAGAGTAAATTAAAATGTTAAGAAGTAGATAAAAACTTAGAGAATTCTATTCTAGAATGCTTACAATCAAAAGAAGAAGAAATGAGAAGACAAATAGAATAGAAATGTATATATTTACGATTTCTTTGATTATAATTATATTGATGGATAGTCTTTAATTTTATAAAATAGTATTTGAAGAGTATGATGAAAAAAGAATGTAATTATATGAAGATTTTAGATTTGATAACTCAACGATAAGGAGAGTGGAAACTTTAGAAAAAAAGTTGGCATTTTAGAAATGGAGATTTTGTATCTAAATATTAATGAAGAAATAGATAACAAGAAAAAAATTAATAAATTTATTGAATTTTAAAAATAAATTAAAGAAAAATATTCCTGATTTGATAGAGCTTGATTAAGAAATCGTAGAATAAAATGTAAATTTTAACATTTAAATATTAAAAATAAATTTATTATGTTGATTTCAGGATGCAAATGAAGAAAAAGATGAAGAACTCACTCAAATAGAGAAAATGAAAAGATATGAATGGAGTTATGAGAAGGAATTAGAAAGAAAAGATATAAGAATATAAGAATTGAGTAATATAAATAAGGTGCTCTAAAGAAAAATAAAATATTTATATGATCAATTACAAAAAATATAATTAGATAGATACAGAACTTAAAAAGAAAGAATTATTTTAGATGGAAAAATCTCTTTATTAAAGTTAGCTTTTAAAGAAATATGTAAAGCTGTCAAATATGAATACAATCTTTAAATCAATGAAACTTAATTTAAAAATCAAGATACTGATAAAAGAGTCAAATAATTTTTGAAAGATATCCAAAATTCATCAGAAGATGTATAAGGATTGATTCAACTTTAAACTGATGGAACTGCAAAAGCAATATCCGTGTTAGCAGAAGCACAATAGGGTAGTCTCTTTTCATCTTATAATTTTACTTAAAACTAAGAGGTTCAAACACATATTTAGTAAATTGATATACCTCTAAGCTAGTTAGAATAAGAGTTCATTTCTTTAGAAAAGGAATATATAGACATTCGAACTGCAAATGAACAATTTACATAGAAATAAGTAAATATTTTATAAGATATAAAATAAATCAATATTAATTTATATAAAGCTTGAAAGTTATAAAAGAGCATCTTTGGCTAATAGGTAAAGTATATTTTAAAATAAAGAATCTGTAGAGATTGGAATTTAAGTAGATTTAAGTAGATAAACAAAAAAATCTATGGCTGTGACTTTAGAAATTGGGCAGAAAAAGAGATAACATAAGGATTCAGAAGAAAAAAGTTAAAATTCCTCAGATGAAGATGAATTTGAAACAGAGTATTTAACAACAAAGAGAATATAAAATAGATCATTAGAAAAGAGTGGAATTAATCACATCAATAATAGAAGCAGTTTAACTCCAAATTAATAAATAAGATCAAATAATCAAAATATATAATACCCTTAGCTTCAAATGACTTAATTGGAAAAAGGAGTGTTTAATAGGTTATGGAACGAAGGGAATAAAAAGAAGGTTCGTCTTGAAAAACTTAAAGAAGAATAACATAAAAGAGAAAGCGAAATTTGGTAAGAAATGGTTAATTACACTTCTTTTGCTTCAATTCAGAATAACTTATAGTAGAATGGAAATAATTAATAATCTGGATAATTAAACAATGAGAACAATGAGAGATTAAAAACTGATCCTTCAAATATGTAAATTTTATGCCAAATCCAAGTATAGTTATTAATAACTTTGATAAATATTTTAAAGCCGATAATTACAAAGGTTAAATAATTCTGGAATTTTAAATGAAAAAATGCTTTCAAAAGGAAATACAGATTTGTCTTCTCATATTTATATGTAAAACAATATTGGAGGAATGAATATGATCCTTGATTCTGAATAAATGAATTTGAATCGGGATATCTCTTTTAGAAAGTATAATACAAAGTCTCCTATGAATCATAATAAACCATCAACACCATTTATGATGGCCCAATAAAGAAACTTTCATTAAACTTTAAAGAAGTAAATATTTCTATAGTTTTAATAACTTACTTAATAAATTGTTAAAGTTCTTAAAATAGTTCATTTATCAGAGCTGATTTAGATAAATCTTATTCAAAACAAGAATCTTATATAAGATATTTTAACGAAGAAAATGAAAAGCAACAATCTATCCTCCAACCTTTATAAATTAAAAGTACCAAAATAGTTAATAACACATGGTATTTTTACAAAAATTTTGTATTTAAAATAGTGGCATAAAGAGAATAAAGATCATTATCTAGCATTAGTAATCATGAAAAGAAAAATAATGGTAATTTTATTTAATTATCTACAAGTATTTTTTAATTTTTAAATTTATTTTAGAGGGAAATAAACTTTAAAAGATTCATCAAGGCAGACCAATAATTTAGGAATAAAAAATATCATAATAAATAAATAAAAAAGAGAAAAATGAAAGAATGATGATGATACATGATGGAAGTATTTAATTCCTTCCCAATCCAGAAAATAACTCAAGTAAATCTCCTTCTATGTATACAACTTAAAATATGTCTCAAAAGAGAAGAAAGATTCCAATTAAATAACCCAACCCTCATAATTAATAACCAATATTATCCTTAGAAGTTAAAAATTTAAAGACTGATAACTCGCAATTAGGAAAGTAACCTTGAAATTGTATAAATTCTATAAATTTAAAGTAAAGAAATTTAATTGATGATCATTAAAATTAAAAATAGAGCATAAATAAATAATAGATTCTCCTTTAAATAATATTTATTTAAATGAATCCAATAAATGATTTTTCTATTCATAATTTCGTTTATCTTCGATTATTAATAAGTAATTATAAAATTATTTGTTTAAATTAATTAGTATTATTCATAAAATTAATCAAATTGAATTATCCAATCAATTACTCTAATTTTGTTTAAACACAACATATTTAACTTTATTTTTTTTAATTCAAAAAAATATTTCTTTTGGTAATAGAGAATATAAAAATATTAAGATTTGTAAAGAAGAAAAAGTTAAATTAATTATAATATTCCTACCTACCTTTCAATTAATTGAAGTACAAAAGATAGATAATTATAATTCTTTAATTAATATTCCTTTACTTTCATGTTTTATTTCTTTTCTTATTAACCTAACACTAATTTACAATTTAATCTCTCTTTGGCAGTTTATTCTTGAACATTTGAATTTAAATATTTTTTTTTACGATCAGTGAAATAGTTATCTAACCTATACCTGCTGAAATAAATTTTTTATACATAGCCCAGAGAACTCATTAAAAATATAAACCGATTTATGATTACTTGTTTTTGAATTATAACTTGGAAAGTATTTATAAATTTCAATTTAATAAAAGAAGTTTGTTAGAGTTTGAAAATATTTGAAAAATATTTAACAAACAAACAACTTAAAGAATTTAAAATGCTTTGATGCAATTGAAAAATCATATGTTATTGAAAAATTCAAGCATGTAATGCGATTTGGATTATATTCACTTTCCAATAAAAAAAATTGATAAGACCTATCTAATATAATTTATTTTTTTATAGATTAAACATCATTTTGTGGATTAAGATTAACATACAAAAGAAGAGAAGATAACAATAAAATAAAATAAAAAATAATAAACAAAGCAGCAACACCTATTAGTTTAGAAGAGGGATTAGTGGCTATAATTGAAAGAAAATATTAAAAGAGGGATATAAAATTCAAATTATTTAGTAGTATAAGGCAATGGATATAGAATAGCTGAGACCATTTTAGGTTGATTATGATAGGTTCAAGACTCACTTTGAGTTCATTGAAAATGGTACTAGTATTGCATTTGGAGATTATAAAGTAATGAAAAACATTGAAACTGGATAGCATGTTCTTATCAAGCCATAGGAGACCAATTCATTATAGGAAACTGAAGAGCTCCTTACTACAATTTAGGATATCAATATCAAACTTAACTCCTGTCCTCATTTCCTCTAGTTTTTAGGTTTCACTGAAGTTCCTCATGATGATCGTATTAGTGAAATTACTTCGTCAGGTCGCAAGCTCAATGGAAGTGCAGACTAAAATCTGATATATTTAGTTTTTGAATATTTTTAGGATACTATTGAATAAATATGGCCTACTGTTGTTCATTCTGGTGAAGAGAAAATAGAAGAGCTTTTGAAGCGTTTAGCTTCCTCAATGACTTAAAGTTTTGCAACTTTAGAATTAATAGGTTAAGCACACACAGATGTGTCATTGTAGAATATAATTTGTTATAAAAGTGAGACTGATGGATTGTATCACTTCAAATTGATATATTCACAGTATACTACATCTGCCTTTAGACAGGTTATTGATTTCTAGCAGAATTAATGCAAGTAATTAAAAATTTAAAATATTCTAGCGTTTTTTGGTAAAGATATGAAATAATTTTGATGGATAAAGGTATCAATAAACCTTCTTGGATTTAAGGATTTTTTTATTAGCTTAGATTTTACCTAAAAATTTGCAAAGATGGGAAATTAAAGAGTATTAAATTAAATAGCAAGGAGTATATGATAGATTAAGTTTAAAATTGGATTTTAACTCGAAATATTACTTAAACATTACATATTGCATGTAGACAATAAGTAAAGGAAAGGTGAATTAATATCAAAAGCTGTTATTTGATTAGTTTTCTTATATTTAGTATAGAAAATAATAAAGAAGTTAATGCAAATTTTTGAAAATTAATCTATCCCAAAAAATTACTTTTTATCAGCTAGTTTATCTAAACCAATAAACCAGGTTCTAGCTTTCTCATATCTTTTTCTTTCTTATGTTCTCTCTTTTATTTTTATTTTATTGTAACTCTTATTTCTATAATTATCAAAAGTTACTTTTTAGCCCCCGAAATAAGAGAAAAGCTAGATAGCAAAGTAAGATCATCAACAGGGCTAGATCCTCAAAAAATAGATGTTTATGCTTTTGGTTAAATGATTCTTTTCTTATCTAGTTTTAAAGATGAATCAATTGATATGAACATGAAATAAAATTTAAGAGACCCTGCATTTATCAATAGATTACTGAATTTTGCTAAAAATAATTATTCAAATGAGTTCTGCAATTTAATCAATTAAATGATTGATATTGACAATCATAAGCGCCCTACATTTTAGATGATTTAATTCAGATTATAACATATTAGTTTGTATAAAAGTAAGCTAATTAATTGATACTTTTGTTGCTGTTAAAATATCTTTTTTAATTTAATATGAGTAGGATTTATTTTTTAAATTAATATTTTTTAAAATTAGATGAGGATCAAAATTGGGCAACTGGTTAATCATAAATTAGTAATGGAAATAGTAACCGCTTAATAAGTCCATAGCTTAAAAACTAGCTTAATCATTTAGAAAAGAAGCCTTTAGCAGAACGTGCACAAGAAATTAGATCTGAACTTTTCTCAACTAAAAGAAATTTATATGGAGACAACAATCACTTGCCTTATCGCCGCCACGATAGAAGTGTCTCACACAATTAGAATATAAGTAATTATAATGGAGGAAGTAAATATGGTAATGGTTCTCAAATATCTTATTATACTCCAGGTAGATTGAATCATTAGAAGAAGACAAGCAATTAAATCACACCAGGTAGCCAACAGAGATTTAGTTATAGCCCAGTGAGCCATAGTCCATACTAGCGTCGTATTAATAATGTTTCTGTCCATCCTCATCATGTTAGTGGAAATCTTTCAAATAGCTAATATGGACACGGATTCCGTAATGATCACTAATCTAATTATAGTCGTTAATCACCTTATCATAATCAAAGCAAAAGTAAAATGTATCACTAAGAAATCTATAATTAAGAATTCTTTGAAAGAATGTTGCAAGAATTAGAAAGAAATAATATCACTGATGATAAAAATAATTTGAAGCCAGATGTTGTTCGTAAGGATTATCAAGATGGATCTGTTTATATTGGAGATATAGGTTATAATGATTTAGGTTAAGAAGTGAGATAAGGAAAGGGTATCTATTATTATAAAAATTATGAAGGCAATAAACTCTATTCTTCATTAATTCCTCATTCGTAATTTGGAGAAATATATGCAGGTGAATGGAAGAATAATTTATTCGATGGTAATGGTGTCTATCTCTTTTCTTCTGGAGAACGTTATGAAGGTATACTCTCCGAAGGTTAAAAGTGTGGAAAAGGAACTTATTATTATTCAAATGGTAATTAATATGAAGGAGAATGGAGTGAAGATTTGAAAAATGGTTACGGACACTTCTATTTCAATTCTATAGGAGAAAGATATGAGGGTGAATTCTAAAATGGCTAACGTCATGGTCATGGTACTTATGTATTCTAAAATGGAGACATGTAATATTGATTTCAAGAATTATATTTAAAGAAATAATTTTATTTTTTTTATGTTAGATTTATTGGATAATGGTATTATGGAGAAAAAAATGGAAAGGGAGAAGTATAATTTATAGATGGTTCTAGATTTGAAGGAGAATGGAAATCTAATCAACCTAATGGATATGGAAAAATGGTTTATTAAAATGGAGATATTTATGAAGGTAACTTCACATGTGGTATAAAGGAAGGAGAAGGTATTTACATTCATAAAATGGCTAATTCTAAGTATCAAGGTACATTCAAAGTAGATGAACCTCAGGGATATGGTTAATTCTTTTATGCTAATAATGATGTGTAATAATAAATTTTTAATATTCATTCATAATTTAATTTTTAAAAATTTATAAATAGTTATGAAGGAGAAATTAAAAGTGGTCAAAGACATGGTAGAGGTGTCTATACTTATGTGTAAATTAATTGTAAGAAAAGTATTATATAAAATTTTAAAACTAATAATTTAGGAATGGTGATAAATATGAAGGTGAGTGGAAGTTCGATAAAAAAAGTGGATATGGTATATTTTCATTCTCTGATGCATCACTATATGATGGCTAATGGAGTATGGGATAAATTAAAGGACAAGGTATTATGCAATACGGGTATTATATTATATTTCCTTTTAATAAAATTTATTAACTGATTAAATGTAAATTTACAATAGAAACGGAGATTATTATAAAGGAGAATGGTTGAAGGATAAAAAGCATGGTAAAGGATATTATAAATGGTAGACTGGAGATTCATACAAAGGTGACTGGAGAAACGATAAAATGAATGGAAAAGGTCTTTTCATTTCTAGAACAGGATAATCTTTTTCAGGTATGTGGAATGACAATAAATTAGTAGCTAAGATTTGAATCATTTTAAGAAAGCAGTTCTTGCAAAGAATGAAATTCATACTATCAATTTATTTCATAAATCATTTGAAAAAGGATTTTCTAATCAATTTTGTCAGTTTCATCATTTTACTTTAATTATTATAATGAATGTAGAGCTCTTATAAACATATATATATTTTTTTACAGTACTAAATACTTCAGAATAATAGGATTAGAGGTGTATTTTAGAATCAAAATAACATAAGTATCTATCTATCAATCTTCTATTAACCAAAGCTTAATAAGTAATAAAAATGCTTTCCCTCAATCCATCGATCCTATTAAATAAATTAATGATTTCTGAATCTACCTGGATTAATAATATACATAAATATACTATATAAATAACCTTAAGTATTAACTATTTTTGTATAAAGTGTAAAAATATTTTCTTTCTTTCAAAATAATCAATCTTTCATTTCATTATTTATTTAAATCTACCAAATCAAAAATTATGATGGTTCAATTACTTTTATTTCCTCTTCATATAGCATACGCAATTGCAAACTTTTATTTGTAACTTCACTTATTTTATACCAATATTTCAAGTTATTATTTCTAAAGTAAAGGTTTGTAACTTAGTTAGCTAAAATTTCTTTGAATACCTAAGAAAATATTGTATTTTTTATTATTAGATTTTGTATCTTATTAATTATCATTTTTTTGATTCACTACTTACTACCTTATTCATATAAGAATTTTTTATGATATTTTTAATACCAATAAATAATAATTTATTTCCCAAAAAAAAAGAAAGATTCTTTAGATGTGAAATTTAAATAAAATCTAATCTATTTCACTAAAATAAATTTAAGTTTCTTAAAGTTTGAATTTTAATGAGGTTACTTACATTATCTAACCATTTTATATGTATTATAAACATTGTTTACCCATTTATTAGTATCTTATCACAGTTATAAATGATCCAGATTCTTTAAATTTGGTTTTTAAAAAGAAAGAAAAAGCAGATTGGTTAAATTAGATAAACAAATTTAATAGGGAGGAGAGTAAGAAATATAGATATTCTATAATAAAATATTATTGAGTACTTAAGTATTTATTGAACATTAAAGTATTAGTCATAGAATTTATGATGTCATTCATATAATCGTAAAAATAAGATGCGTCATATAGATAATATAAAATGACAATTTTAATTTATGTATTATCCTAAAAAATTTAAAGATACAATTTATCTGATAAGAAACAGCAAAAAGGCATAATTTTAATCATTTTACAGAAAATAGAAGGGTATTATTTTCTAAAAGAATATATATGTAGAAAGTATGCCGAAAATTAAGGTTATATTAACCCAAAACCATCTCATCTTAAAATTTAATTTAAAAGTAGATCTCCAATAGTGGGAGATCGGATATAATCAATATTATAATTGTAATAAACAAATAAATCAAATAATATTTTGAAGAAAAGGATAAAGATGTTAATATTCACATACTTGGACTCAATTTTCAGCTAGATTTCACAATCAACTGGTTTAGCAGATGATTTAATTAAAGTAGTTGTAACATGGTTAGTTTGTATTCCTTTAGGCTACCTTCATGATTTCTTAAAGGATCATTTCTTGAGAAACATGTACTCATTATTAACAGGGTTATTCCTCTCTTACATGTGCATTAAAGAAAACATGTATGTTACCTTAGCCACTTCAATTTGTACATACATTCTCACTAGTATGCTCTAAAAGAAATCACCAATTCCTGTCTTTATTATGACATTCACTGTCTTGTTGACTCTCCATATCTATCGTTATATTGTAAAACTTTGTTTACTTTTATTAGATTAATAAGCTTTAATTATATAACTAAAATAACAACAAATTTAAAAAACAGCATGATCCTTTGGGCTGGAAAATGGATGGTGCAACTTCTCTTATGTTAATTATTTGCAAAAATATCTATTTCACTACATATATTGCTGATGGACGTACTCCAGTTATGCCTAACTTGTTAGAATACTTAGGATATGTTTATTTCTATCCCTCTGCTATCATTGGACCCGCTTTCAATTTCAATATCTACAATGAATTCATCCAAAGAAGAGATCATTATGCAAATATTCCAATCAGATAAAAAACCCTAGCTGTTTTAAAGCACTTGGGATTAGCATTAGCTAATATCATTGGTTTCATGTTCATCTACCCCTTATTCCCTGTAGAAATTCTCCATAAGGATTGGTTTGTTAATGGAAATTTCCTCGTTTAAGTTTTAAGTATCAATCTTCTTGGTATAGTTTTACGGTAAATTTTTATTACTGAAGAAGAAAATAGCATTTTTAAAATCAAATTAATATTCTCTATTCTAAACAATTGTATTAATTTAAATTTAAAAGTTTCAAGTACTTCACAGCCTGGAAATTAGCTCAAGCAGGAATGAACGCTTCAGGTATCACTTATAGTGGCAAAGATTTCAACAAAGTTCAATGTATGGGTGATAGATTTGAAGTTGAACCTAATCCTCGTTTCAAAACTGAAATGTGGAATACTTCAGTATAAGTTTGGTTGAAAGATTGTGTTTATGATAAGTAATATAATTATTAATATTAGAGTAGTGTTGTAGAAATTAAAAAAATTAAAATTTCTTTTTAATTTAATTAAATTAGGTTAGTCCCTAAATTTGGACAAAATAAAGGTCTCATGATCACTTTCGTCATTAGTGCTTTATGGCATGGTGTCCATCCCATTTATTACTTTACTTTCTTGCATTGGGCTCTTATGAATGATGTTACTAAATTCTTCTATCGTGCTAGAGGTAAATTCTCTTGGATAAAGGGACCTTTCAGATATATTATCTTCTGGTTCTTAGGTAATACTGCTGTTTGTTATATGGGTATTGGTGTAGTTTTATTAGACTGGACCACTGCCTTTAACTTCTACAAATCTATGTACTTTATTCCCAGCTTTATTCAAGTATTCTTGTATATTTTCTTCATGACTACTAAATGGGGCTTCGCCAGGGAAAAGAAAGAAGTATCAGCTATCTCACAAAAGGAAACTAAAACTCCTTCCACTAAGAAAGATGATTGAGAGATAAAATTAAATTATTAATAAAAATAAATGAAAAAAAAGAATGTATTATTGTAATGTATAATTCTGCCTAAATAGTAGATTATTAAATCATTTTAATATCCTTTAAGTTATGCATGCATTTACATTAATTTCTAATGTTTCTCTAAATAGATTTTAAATTACATTAATTATTCATAACCTTTATGTATTTTGAAAAATTGGGTAAAGATTAATTTTTTTCTTTTAAATAAAAGAATGGCTATAAATGTAAAAATATTTCTTCTTAGATTATAAGATTAGGTTTGATAAATATCATGAAATATTTAGATTAACTTGGATGAAGTAATACTTTTTAAAGTATGATCATCACAAATTTAACGAATAAATAAAGAAATATCTATCCTATTATGGGTTATTTTTTTATCTTATTTTGAATTGATATTACATTTTTATTGAGAAATAATTGCTTATTGATACTCTATAAAATTGAATTTGAAAATAATATTAACGTACTCTTAATTAAAAAAGATTATTAAGAAAAGATAAAAAGTTATTCAATAAGGAGATAACCTTCTACTTATTTTTTTATTAATATTAAGACACTTCTCTATCAAAATTAGAATTATAGTAGAGATAACATATTTTATCATTAAAATTATCTTTTATGGGGTAGACATCGTCAGCATCTAATTAACCAGTATAATAGATTTAGAAAAAACCTTTAAGTATTTTCGAAAAGAGAAGACATAACTCATATGGATAGAAAAGAAATTAGCTTTTAAAAACAGAAGAAGATGAAAAGAATTTTAACGAAGAATACACAATTGTAGGGAGAATAAAAGATGATCATTTAGGAGATTGCGTTATAATGAGAGAGAAAATTAGTAATATTAAGGTTTGTGTAAAGGAAATCACTGTATAAAGCAGAGAATAAATGAGATATATTTAACAAAATTTACTAACAAATTACAACTGCTATAATAATGAAGACGATGAATAAGAATCAAGTAGAATTCCTAATTCATAATTTTCCACTTTAGCATATCCTTCTCACGATAAAAATTTATCTAGTAGAAGAGATGAAAGTATCTTCAATAATGAAAATAATAGCTAAAGAAAGCAATCTAATAACTATCATTTTAATTTAGTCAGTGTAGTAAGAGTTGTTAAAGCAAAAGATGAACTAGATATATTCATTTGCAGTTAATCTTTTAGAGTACTTTATGCTCTGGAATATTCAGAACTAAACCTCAGTAATTATTTTGTTAACGAGCAGTAATCTTTTAATGAAGCAGAAATTTGGTAGCTTATTGAATAAACAACAAGTGCTCTATTATATCTTTAAAACTAAGGTAAATTCCATGGTGATTTGAGTTCTAAGTCTATTTATATAATGTAATCAAATTCTTGTCCTCATAAAAAGCCAGGAGATTTTGATACAGGAAAAGGATGTGATTGCTATTTGAGCTAAAATCAATTTAAATGGTATAAAGTAGCTGAAAATGAGTTAGTTAGAAATCTTAGTATGTATGAGAGGATATCTTAATAATGCTTTTTCTCAATTAAGAAGAATAAGGGTAGCAACATTTAAAGTAATAATGAATAAAATTTAAAAGGAATTTATCTTTCTCCTGAATACATAGATGATATTAATAATTAAAAGTATAAATCTACTAATGATGCCCATAAAGCCGATGTTTTTAGTTTAGGTTGTGTCTTTTTAGAGGTTATGGCTAATTCTTTAAAAAAATATTCAATCAATATAAATCTAGATGATGTCTTTTAATATGGACTAACTAATGGCGATAATTTTTGCAAATTTAATAGTGCTAGCTTGAAAAGTAAAATTGATTTTATTGCCTAGAGTGGCTTTTATAGCGATACTCTAATGAATAATATTCGTAACATGGTTGCAGCTGATTAATTTAAAAGACCAGATTTTAAAGAATTAGCTTTAATACTTCAAAGAATTGGAAAATTCAATACACCTTTAAATACTCAAATGATAATTAAGTAAAGTGAAGCCCTCTCTTCGTTTAATATGACAAAAAGTGTGCAATTTAATTCATTACATTCTACTAGTAAGCTCAATCCTCTAACAGGTATTGGTAACATAGAAAGTACAGAAAAAATAGAAAATGTTTAGAGTTTTTTGGATTGTTTATAATAAATGTAATAAGATTAAGCAAAAATATAAGTAGAAAGTTCTGATAATCATAATAACTTATTTTAATATTCTCCTGCAATGTTTAAAGATGCTTATTTACCTAAATTAGATAATCAAATAATCACAATAACCCCAATCTAAGAAATCAATTATACATAAGAGATGATGCAATAAGATGTAGCTGAAGAAGATTAACAATTTTCTTAAAAATAAGCTGAAATTAATGCACTTAACAATATTCGTCTTATTCCCTCTACTTAAAGGTCTTCAAATAAAAAGTTGATGCATCATACTCCTAATTCCAAGTTATTAGATTACATGAATCATATTGAAAATAAACATTAAGATGAAAATGATACCACTAATACTTCTTATATCAGTAATATTTTTTTACTAACATTTTTTTTCTTTTAGTTTCTCTCCTCCCTATAAAATACTAAATTGATTTAATGAAAGTATTTAATATATTTGCCTTTATTTTAAAATTTATTTTTAATAAATTTTAGATAAAAGCTCAAGAAATGATGTTTCATCTCTCAATACGTCGATATTATTATAACCAAAAGGTATCTTAAAAATTAAGAAATAAAAATTGAATAGTAAATTTTATATTAATATAAAGCAAGCAGCAGAAGTATTTTGTAAGAAAATAAAAGCATTTTGAATGCTTAAGAAAATTTGTATGAAAGATAATATCCTAACTCACAGCATAAGGAAAACACTTCAGTATAAAAGGTTATTCCGAAAGTCAATGCTTATAATAAAGATGTATATGCTATGATTGATGCTAACTATAGGAATAATATTATCAACTATTAGCACAGGAGATCAAATTCAACCTATGTATAAAACTAAAATTAAGATAAGTACTCTTCTCCTCCTCAGGAATATGAATCTGTTAAGAAGAACTCTTTAGTTAGTTATAACTCTTCAACTTTCAATTCTAGTAAACCACTTTCACAAAAGAATGACTAAAAATAACCTCAATATACAATTGAAAAGAGTGCTAGCAATACTAATATAAATCATCATTGTCAAGAAAAAGATTTTTCAAGCATTTTAAGCAAAGAAACTGAAAAAATATTTTATAATTCTAACAGTTCTAAAAATTTATACTAACCAAACAGCCAGTTCAATTCTGCTTAATCTGTAGTTCCTTCAATAAAACAATCCTACAAAAGTTACATACCAACCAATAATTTTGACGAAAGTAAAAATCTAGATAATGCAATTAAATAGAGTAATAAAATAATTCTAAATTAAAGATAATAACTCATACAAATTATGCAAAATAATCTAAGCAAACCTGAGAATCTTATGAATGATATGGAATATAAATATGAAAGCATTATTCCTTAAAATATTCCTCTCCCATCAGATCATGGATGGAGAATATAGGATAGTCTTCCTAGTCACAGAAGTTAATCTTAAAAGATCAATACAATGACTAATAATGATAGAATAAAATCAGTTTAAATAGAAAATTATGATTTAAGTTTTCGCGATGGAAGTGAAGCATAGCTATCTACTAGAAACTACTCAACAAACAAACTCCCTACAACTTAGTATCTCTAATAAATCCCTCAAAATACAAATAATTCATATTGTTCCTTAAATAGTAACTAATATCTCACAGATCAGCCTAATTAAATGCTGAAATAAGATCCAATTATTTATGAAAATTCTGTAAAAATAAAAAAACTATCAAGAAATGAAAGTTTGAAAGATGAATCAGAATTAAAAATCTAAGATTAGTCCTACAAAATAAACAAACCATATTCATCCGAAAATATTTCTCATAAAAGCAGTAACACTTCCTTAAATATTACCCCAAGAAATTTAGATTAAAATTTACAGAAAAACACCTCATCGTATCATCAGATGGAACAAATATAAACCAATCTTGTACCTCCATTAAATATCGATTAACTCTATGACCAAAAAGATTTGAAGTAGTATAATAATCACATTTACAGCTAGATAGGATAGAATACGGAATCGATATTAGACTGTAGTTTATTAAATGATTAAAAAAATAGCTCGATTACTTATAACTAACAGTAATTATTCACCTATTCACCTGGTACTATCCCCTCGTCTACAAGAAACGGATGTAAAAGGAGAACATAAAGTAGTTTTATAAACGACTCCACTATTTATAATTAAAACACTTGCATATCTAATAATATGAATTACATCAACCAATATTTAAATTCATCAATCAGCAATTTAAGTGTAACCTAAAATAGTAACTTACATCACTAAAACACTAGTAATACTATTAGCATTAATAATAATTATACAGTTTAGCCTATCTCTTCTCAAGTATCTGAAATAATAAGCAACTAATAATTTTAGAAAAATTAAAATAATGAATAGGAAATGCCCTTTTAAAGTGTAGTTTATAATTAGCCTAAACAATAGTTTCATAATACTCATAGACCTCATAAATTTGAGTTAGAAACAGTCTAGGAGCTAAAAGAATCTCAATTTAATTAAACTATGAATCTTAGTGCTAAAAAATAAACATGCTAGAGTGCATTGGGATATTAAGGTGAAAGTATTAATGTTGTCAATACTTCTTAAACCCCAATTAAAAGCAGCTAAAATAATATCACAAATAATCTATAATCTGCTAAAAATGAAAAATTATCTTAATCAAAGATGTACGAAAATAATATTCTGCTCTAACAACATTCCCCTCCACAAAAGAATCCTATTGTAGTTAAAGAATTTCTACACAAATAAGAATAAGATACCAAAAATACCGCTACCTCAAATATCTAAAAGGAATATATTTATGAAAGATATGAAGATGGAGCTTTTTATCAAGGAGAAAATTGGGGAACATTACGTTGGGGATTAGGTAAATTTGTTTATGCAGATGGGGCATGTTATGAAGGAGAGTGGGAAAGAGGGTAAATGAATGGATTTGGAAAATTATACTACCCATCTGGAAATTTAGCCTACGAAGGCAAATGGAAAGATGATAAATTTGATGGAAGAGGAGTCATATATAATGAAAGGCCAATGTAAATTAAATAATGTGAAGAGGTTATGTACTAAGATTTTAATAAAATGACAGAAGAATGGACTAAATTTGATGGAGAATTCAAAATGGATGAAAAAGTTGGATTTGGCACCTTTTATTTTAGCAATTCTTCAAAATTCTAATGCACTTTTGTTGATGATATGGCTTAAGGAGTAGGAACCTTCACTTTTAGTGATGGAATTTCTTAAGTAGTTGGGGAATGGAAATAAAATATATTAGTCAATAGTTTTCGTTAAAAATGAGAAAAACAATTATTAAAAGTATCTCAATTTTTTTGAGACAATAAAATTATTTAATAATAAAAAAGAAAAGAGTGTAATATCAAATAATTAATTAATTAAAATAAATAAATACCCTTACTTATATTACATAGTATGTTAGTTAAAGAAGTAGAAGTAGTAGCAAATATTTATAATATTATTATTAAAGACTATTTACTTTTTTTTCTCATTCAGTTTTCCATTATAATCACTTTATAAAACAAATTATTCTCAAATCTAAACTTTGAAAAATATTTAGTTTGGTTTAAATTAATTTTGATTTTAATTTTAAAATGTTTATAAAAAGCAGTATAGTTATTTAATTTATGATTACTTAAAAAATAAGAGAGAATATTAGTTTAGTGAATCATAAATTATTTTTAATTTTTAAAATTGCATTATTAATCTTCCTATACTTTAATTAATAAAAATATCTTGGTTGTTAGAGAAATTAAATTAAATTGGATATTTGTATAGCAAAAGGATTGATTAATATAAAATAAGTTTAATTTCAAAAAAAGAAAAGGATAAAATTGTAAAAAAATGATGAACAACTTTTATATTTGAATATTGAATAGAAAATAAAGTTAGAAAGATATTACAAATAAAAGAATATTACATTTATTATTTTTTCAATTTATACACAAATCAGTTTACCTTGCTTGCACTCTGGTAACTTAATTAATAAATCTTAAATTCTTATTTTTAATTGCATCTGTTTTAATTTACAGATACTATTTATTTATCATTTATAAAAATAATAATTATCATTAAATTTTAATTCGAGTGACAGAGAGAGAATGTATTTTTTATATCTCAGCAAATTCTAATGGTTAATAAAATTTATAGGTCATTATCGACTTAATTATAAGTAATGATAATGCAAGTTTAGTGAGCAGTGGTTGATAGATATAATTAGACTAGGCACAATGACTAAAATTAAGTTTTTTGAGGTTTTGGGAATAAGAAAAATTGAGAGGTTATTATATATGTGCGATTATACAAATATTTTTTCATGATTTATATTATTAAATTATATTTTTTGATAAGAAGATTAAAAGTTTTTAGTAAAGAAAGTAAGGAAAATTAAGAACATTTAATTTTTTATCTTATCAAATGAACTTTAGAATTTATTCTGTGTGAATGGGATAATAATAAATCTTATTATTTTAATTTCTCAAGACTCCCAAATAATTCTGACAATTTTTCCCTCATTTTCTAAGTTTAGAACTGAGCTGAAGGAAGCATACTAGTTCTGTTTGCTGATTTGCATGTATGACTTTGCTATTGCTCCTAAAATACCTTAACTCATTAGCTAAGAACCAGAAATATAAATTCGAACGTTGGAATCCTTATCACCAATATGCTCAATCATCTAAGAGAATTAATCAATTTAGTTCTCAAGGAGAAATTAAATAGAAGAAGAATTATTCTTTGCACATAAGTGGGAGAATGAATTTATTTCTTATTGATTTTAAGCTGCATTTTCTATTTTATCTCTTCCTGTAACATCTCCATTAGAATTAGAGGTTGTTATAGCTACCTCTAGTTTTTTAATTATACCAAGTTTTTCAAATTCTTACAATTCATTTTGATATAAATACTCGTTATTTTAGAGTAAGCGGCAGCCATAATAAAGATAGATTTCATGGTTATGACAATTATTTATTTGTTAAATCTCTTGTAAATATGATCTGAACAAACCAATACCTTCATCGATACAGATTAAAATTACACGAACATTTATATCATTTAAAGGTAATTAAAAGGGATTTGAAGAACTTTTTACTCTAATTTCTTATGGTTTTTACTTCTAAAATTCTGAATAAAGATCCAAAAAATAAGTTGAATTTAATCCAAGAGTTCTATTTTCCCAAGCTGCATTTAACATTGTAGAAGGTTTACTTAAAGATGTATTTCTTGTGCTTTTTATATTGTTATTTGAAACTTCATCTTATTCTCCATCAAATTTAGGAATACGCTTAGATGAATTTTATTAGTATTACTCAGTAATTTCGTCATTTATTCTCAGATGACTACGAAGATGTATTCTAACAGTTAGTTGAATAACATTTGGATTTTGTAAGAAACTAGAGCTTATTACATAAGTACGTGGCTTAATTAAGTTACCTAAACCAAATAAAATATGGAAAGGTACTTTAATATTATAAGCTATAATAAGAGATAATAGTGAATGCTATTCTTATTCATATATTTCTTTGTCAAATCTTTCTCTTTCACTGAATTTACAGATATTATTTAAAGTATCTCTATCTACTTAGTCAGTAGCAAACTTTGCTAATTCATATATTTAATTCCTATCTAATTTTCCATGGATATCGAGGAATTCTTTTAAATATTATCTCACAGTTATAGGGAAAGGAATAGGGTATTTTAAATCAGAGACAGTAATATTACACGGGTTATAGCTTTAGTCTTTTATAGAAAGAGAAATTATAGCATTTTCATTTAAGCCTAAAAAATCGCATAATTTCTTAACACTTGCATCATCATTTTATGGATATATTTATAAAAGCCCTCCCGTTTCAAATTTTGGCTTTCCAGTGGGCGAAGGAAGTCTAGATACATCTAGATCAAGGAGGAGATACTAATGTTACTAATTAAAGAGTTTTAAATTCATTCCCTATCTTGGGGCATGAGCAATCAGATTGCTTTGACTTTATTGTGTGTATGAGTGGACTGTAATAGTATCTTTCATGCCATCACATACTAAGTATTGCATTTTCAAAATGGGGACATCAGCAGCGCTAAAATAGTCCCATAATTCATCTCTCAACAGATATTGTCCTCTGCTTTATGCATTTTTAATATTAAACATTTACTCTAATTCCTTTCTATTGTTTGCTCCTTTTGGAAACTGTTTTAATTTAAAAAAATAAATTGTAAATGAGGCTAGTTATATATTATGGGTAATAGAAAAATAGAACGCTAGCAATATTTTAAAACAATCAATTTAATTACTTACTGGAAATAAAAATAAAAAAATAAAGTTAAAAAATTTTAAAGGGTGAGTTTAGAAACCAAGTATTTTCTCTAATGTCTTTAAGTAAGTTTCTACTAATATTTCTATTTAGTTTAGTAGTGTTTTATTGTTTAAGAGGTTGAAAAAAATTAATAAATTAAAAAGAACAAAAAATAGGTTCTTTATTGCTTTTTCCGAATATTTTTTATTTTTTTAGAATTGAGATTGAATGGCTAAAATTTAATCCTAAAAATTAGGAGATAATTCTAAAAATGTATTTGAATAGGAGAGTTAAGAAAATACAATATTATTTTTTTAAAATTGAATTGTAATAGAATTTTTTCATACCTAAATAAAACCTTGTATAATCTATAAATTAAAATTTAATAAAATCCCTTACTTTATCAGGAGAACAAATATAAATATTCAGATTGTATAATAGTGCTGCATTGTAAGTAGAATCCTCGGGTTATTCTTTAAATTCAAATTTTTCCTTCAACAAATTTATCATTCCATCCGTATATTACTTAAAAGATTCGTTCAATAACTCTCCCTTAGAACTATCGACTTATACTAAATTGTAGAACCTTTTTGCACCTACTTCTTGTAGGAGTATATCTATCCTTTATCCCATAGACTTAATTTTTATTTATTTTTTACTTAATGCCTACTAAAATCTAGAACTATTATTCATGCATTAATCTATATCATCGTTTTCAGCTTTATTGGTATTTATCTAGCTATTTATTTCAATATTGTTTGTACTTTCTATCTCAGTATCATTATTTGCAGCAGTTTAAATTGTTAAACGCTTCATTTTAGAGTTATATAATCCAAATATGCTATACTATAGTGATAGTAGTGGTTTTCCCTGATTATCGAAATTATTCAGCCACAAGTAGAATTATTAGGCATCATCTGTAGGTCCACCTTAGGATCCATAGCTAGCTAAAAAGAATATTACAAGATTGCAATTCCTAAGCATGCTTGGCTCAAATGTTTCTATGTGAATAACTCTAACATAGAAACCATATGACTCACATAAATCTGCCATCTGATATGCTAGTTCATTTGCAGTACCTTGAGTTGTTCCATAAAAAATATTTATACATGCTCTTTATTTTATATTTTTCCATCTTATTTCAGATCCTCTCATTTCACTTCCTCCTTAACTTTATCTGATATTTGTATTGCTTGAAACATTTATTTTTTGTGAGGTGTTTATCCCTTCATAATTAGGCTCTTTTTTATTCTAATTTTGATTCTTCTATTATGCATTATTCTATTTTCCATTTATCATAGTCAATGATGAAGATTGCGTTGACTATTGCTATGAAGATGAATGGGTACCATTTGTACCAACGGAAATAGGCTTTCCTTTTTTGTTACTCTCCGCTCCATTCTAATCTGGTGTGGAACCATCCTTTGGGATTGTGTATTACTTTCCATATTAGACTTCTTCTTCAGCAATTTAATTGTTGTTAAATGAATTGCACTAACTTTGACATGATCCCATAGATGACTATACCTAAAAATGTTATAACTAATAGACTCAGGCAAACAATCTAAAGATTGATAAGATTTTTACGCTTCTTTCTTTAAAATATACCTATTGGACTTATTATTTTTTAGTAATTTAATAAATCAAATTGTTTCTTTAGCTTTATTAATTTGGAGCTTTAACTCTTTCTTTCCTTCTTAGTATAAATCCTCTTTTCAGTAGTAAAAAGTGTACAACATTAAACTTATAATTCCTATTTGCTTCTTTATTTCTTCAATAACAAAAAATCCCTCAATATTTATTTGTTAATATTCATCTGCCAAACAATACATGCTTAATTTTTTATAAATTTTATTAAGAATTATAATTTAGAATGTATGTGGGAATCTACATGCATTCTTGAAAATAACTCTATAAATTACACTATTATCACCTAAAGTCATATTCATAGAATTTAGCTATATTTGTCAGAGTTTTCTTCACTGGATTAAACCAAATAACCTATCAAGTTCATTTGCGATTAAAAGTATTTCCCATCTATTTTTAGATTACACATATTTAAAAATTTTCTTAGATTAATTATTTTTCTATATTGGTTTTATTTTAGACTAATCAAATCTATTTAGCATTAAAGAGAAATAACTTAAACGAGTATTTTTTCTAGAAAATAAAGTTAAAAATAAAAAAAATTCTTTGAAGAAAATTGACAGTTAAAACTAATTGATTAGAAGACAATTTCTATTATCCTTTACAACAAATTGCTTACATTTTGAATTCACTTTATAAATTATAAATAATAAAAATAACAAAGAAATAAACAAACAAACAAATTAAAAAACAAGTTTTTAATAAATAATCAAATCAAACTATTAATCATTATTATTAATTAAATATATGATAAATAAAGTATCCCTTTTTAACCTGATATTTAAGAAATTTTTAAATCAAATCTTTTTAGAAATAATGAATACAGGCTAAATTATTTGTCAAATTCTAGAATGTAAGTGCAATTATTATTTTTCCTCAAAATCATCTAAAATTTTTAAAAATAATAGAATTAATATTTTTACTACAACATTAAGCTCTTTAACAAAATATAATTTATATCTCCATAATAAAATTTAAGTCAAAATTACAAATAAGTACAACAATGTAGCTGAATAAAATAAAATATTAAATTAGAAAAATCAAAATAAAAGAGGTTTAGCATTTTTAATAGTATTGTTCATCATGATTTAGAATTAAGTTATTTTTGTTAGTATTTTATTAATGATAATGTATCAAAGACTTTTTAAATATGTAATAATAAATTCTAAGAATAATATGCAATAATAAATTAAAATGGTAATATATATTTATTAGTTTTTCAAGTTTATTTATTCTTTAATTTGAATATTGAATACTTTGATCAAAATAAGATTGGGCTTTTAATTTATTGTGATAGTAGGTAGGAAAGAGTAGATAATGAGTAGAAATTAAATAACAGATTGCCTGGTTTAAATGATTGTTTATGATATTGCAGAATTTATTTATGATTAAAAAGTACTATAAATTTTAGTTGATTAGATTTATTTAATTAATTATAAATCTAAAAACTTAGAAGAATTTATAAACAAACATTCAAATTTCAAGTAAAACAACCAGGCAATATTTTTTAATAATAAAGCAATAGTCTACAATAAAAGATATATTAATGGGTAATTGTTAGGATAGCCATAGACAATACTATGAGAACGAAGATAATACAATTGATGCACCAACTCCAGAATAAAGTATGTTATTCATTCAAAATAAATTTCTAGAATGATCACAGTATTTCATTAGCTATCATAAAATTATGTTAATTTGTTTAGAATATAATCTACCTTAAACTAAAAAAATAAATGTGCAGAAAAGCTTAAATATCATCATTTAAAAATACAAAAGTTAGTTTCTCATAGATTAAATTTTTATAAAAATATTTTAGAAACAAAGCCTAGAGAGCGTACACAAAATGAAACATCAATGAAATTTATGTCTTAAACAGCTGATGAAGGTGATAATTACTTTGCTATTTAAAATGATGACATGTAAAAATATATGGAAATGCCTAAGAAAATGATTAGAAAACCAGCTCCTAAATTTGAATCAACAGCATATCATGATGCATACCGTGAAAAGGTTTAAAAAATTAGTCTAGAAGATTATAATGGCAAATATCTTGTGCTATTTTTTTATCCTTACGATTTTAACAAGCAATTTTAAGATGAAATCATTGATTTTTCTGAAAATTAACCTAAGTTTAAAAAGTTGAACTGCGAATTATTAGGATGCTCTATAGATTCACATTATTCTCATATGAATTATTGTACAAAACCTAAAAATGAAGGAGGTTTAGGAAATATTAATTTCCCTTTAATGGCTGATGTCGAAAGAAAAATTGCTACTGATTATGGAGTTTTAGTGAATACAGGTAATGAGTCAGGTACATGTTTGCGTAGTACTTTTATTATAGACGACAAATAGATTGTACGTCATTTAGCAATAAATGATTTTGCTGCTCATTTGAAAGCTGAAGAGATTTTAAGAATGGTTAAAGGAATCTAAGAAAGCGATAAATAGCGTTAGAAATAGACTTAAAATGCAAGTAAATACAGTTATATTTCAATAAAATAAAAGTTTAAATGATAAGGATATAAAGTAAAACCCTATAAAAATTATCATTTCAATATTTAAATTCTAATTAAGAATTACAAGTTAGTTTAGGATATTTTAAACAATTCATAAAAAGTTTTTTTACTTGAATTATTAAATAGATGATAAACCTAGCAGTTAAAGTAATAGTACCACAAATATTCCAGCAAGTAGCAATAATAATGCTAATAATAGCAGCAGTTCTTCTAAATAAACTTTATATGATAGAATTGGAGGTGAAGAGGCTGTTGAAGCTGCTGTTAAGATATTCTACAAAAAGATGCTAGCAGATAATAAAGTTTCTCACTTCTTCAAAAGTATAGACATGACAAAATAGCATTCATAGCAAACAAGTTTTTTATGCTATGCTTTAGGAGGTCCTAAAAAGTAAAAGCATAATTAATTTTAATTCAAGATTCTAATTAATTTGAATTTAATTAGAAAAAAAATCAATTTTTTAATAATTGATTGTAAAAAGGTATGTTGGTAAGAGTATGAGAGATGCCCATTAATATTTAAGACTTACAAATAATGATTTTGATGTAACTGTTGGCCATTTAGTAGCAACTCTTAGAGAATTGAATATTGATCAAGGTTTAATTAGCGAAATAGGAAAAATGATAGAACCTTTAAGAAAAGATATTGTATTCGCTTAATCACAGTCATTATATGATTAGATTGGAGGCGAAAAAGCTATGGATTAGGCTGTAGAAATCTTTTATAAAAAAATGTTAGATGACCCTAAAGTAGCTCCTTTTTTTAAATCAATAGATATGAATAGATAAAAATTAATGTAGAAGCACTTTTTAACTATGGCTCTTGGTGGCCCCAAAGAGTAATTAAATAAATTTAAATAGAATATATTAATGGAATTTGATTATTTGTAATTCTAATAGGTATAAAGGTAAAAATATGAAAGAAGCACACAGTAATTTAAATTTGACTGATGAACACTATGATGTTACAGTAGGTCATTTGATTTCTACTTTAAAGTAGTTAAATGTAGAAGAAAAATTTATTAAGTTAATTGGAGTTTAGATAGAGAATTTACGTAAGGATATTGTATCTGTAAAAATGAATTAACCTTAATCAGGCAATTCTCTCCCTTCTTAAAAAGATTTATCAAAAGCATAAAACTAACAATAATAAACTTAATAATCAGTTCCTTCTTAACCTGAGCTATAAAAAAATAAGCTTCTTATTGAAAGAATTGGTGGTGAAGCTAAAATAGAAGTTTTAGTTGGCTTATTAGTTGACAGAATTTATGCTGACAAAAGAATAAATAGTTTCTTTTCAAGTGTAGAACCTCAAAAGCATAAAGAAACTCTCAAAGTATTCCTAACTTAATTAACTGGAGGAGCAAAAAAGTAATACCCTAACTAAAAGTATTTATTATGAACACTTAACTTACTATTTTAATAGTTATAAAGGTAAAAATCTTCGTGAAGCTCACAACAGTTTATAAATAAACGATGTCTAATATAATGCCTTTATGAATCATTTAAGAGAAAGTCTCAAATAAATGAAAGTTGAGCCATCTGTTTTCCATGATTTTGGTGGTTTGTTTGAAAGTTTAAGACCCTAAGTTGTTACAATAAAACTCTCAATATTTGACCGTTTAGGAGGTGATACTTCTATTGCAAATATTAGTGATAAGCTTTACCAAAAGGTCCAAAATGATGATAGGATTAAGGAATTCTTTGCAAACATTGACATGACTAAAATGAGAGAATAATAAAAAAATTTCTTGATGATGGCAACAGGAGGACCTAAAGTGTAATTATTAAAACAAAGCTGTTAAAAATCAAATATATTCATTATTTTTATTTCTAGATATAAAGGAAAAAGCATGAAAGAAGCTCATGCTAAATTATAAATTACTGATATTCATTTTAATGCTTTTAAAGAGAATTTACTACTGACTCTTAAAGAAGATCTTGTTGATCCTTAAACATTTGTAGAAATTTCTAATTTAATTGAAACTCAACGTTTGACTGTAGTAACAAAAAGTCTCCCTCTTTTTGAAAGACTAGGAGGAGAAAAAGGAGTTCTCTAAATCGTTAACAGATTTTATGATAGAATATTAATGGATCCTAGAATCAAAAAATTTTTCTAAGGTGTAGATATGGTTCGTTTGAGAAATATAAACCATTAATTTTTAATGTATTGTGTGAAAGGAGCACCTTCGTAAAAATTTATTCATTAATTAAATTTAAGTAAATATTAATTAATTATTTATAATTAGTTATTCTGGCAAAGGAATGAAAGAAGCACATGCTCATTTGGGATTAAACGATACTCACTTTAATCTTGTTAAAGATCACATGATATAATCTGTCAAAGATTGTTCAAAGGATCCTTTAAGTATCATGGAAATTGGTGCTTCTATAGAAGGATTAAGAAGTGATATTGTATCTGTAAAAGTTCCTTTATATGATAGAATAGGCGGAGAGATAGTTACTAAAAGAGCTGTAGAAAGATTATATGCTAAGTTGCTTGCCGATCCCAAATTAAAAGAATTCTTTAAAAATGTTGACTTAAATAATTTAAAAAATAGTTAAACCAATTTTATGTCAGGTTTATTGGGAGGCCCTAATAAGTAAAATATTCTATTATTATTTCCAAGATATTTAAATTGTTAAAAATGATCAATAATTAAAAGCTATAAAGGAAAAAGCTTAAAAGATGCTCATTCTCAATTCAAATTAAGTGATAACCTATTTAATACTTTTAAGGATTATGTTTAGCAAGCATATAGAGAAATTGGTGTTGATAATATCACTATTGCTGAAATTTCAAGAGCTGTTGAAACAGTCAGAAAAGACATAGTGTCAGTAAGACCTTCTCTTTTTGATAGAATAGGAGGCGAAAAAACATTAGAGGGTAATACAATAAAATAAACTTTAAAATAATAATTCAATTTTCATATAAAAATTATAGTCATCATTGAGAAGTTCTATGATAAGCTTATAAAGAATGCATAAATTGGACAATTCTTTGCAAAAACTGATCCTGCGAAATAGAAGAATATGCTCAAAACATTCTTTACAACTATTTTTGGAGGTTAATAAATGTAATTTATTGATAAGTTTAAAGTATTCTTTTGTAATAACCTCATATATAAATAATAATTATAGATATAAGGGCAAGAAATTGAAAGATATTCACGCTAATATGAAGATAACAGATGCATAATTTAATGAATTTAGAGGTTGTATGGAGTAAACCTTAAAAGAAATGAACCAACATAATCCTATAATTATTAAAGAAGTTTCTGCTGTAGTAGATCACTTCAGAAAAGAAGTTGTTTCTTAATGAAAAAGCATGAGATAATATATCAATTTAAAGTAATAAATATATAAAATGTTACATGGTAATTTCAAATAGTCTAGAAATTCCACTAATCCTCTACTTATCAATCCACATTTATACACATCTACCACTAAATTATTTTTCCTTAAAAATTATAATGATCCTTTGTAACTATAAACTTTTGAATAGAACATAATTATTGTTAATAATTGATTTTAAATAAGAATAAGCATATTAATAATATATGTGTTTATAAAAATTTAAAATATAAAATGTTGATAATAAATCTAGTAATATTATATACTCTACATATTTTGTATATTCCTTCCAAAAAAAAAATATATTCTTATCTATCTCTCTTTAATTCTGTCATTCTATTTGTATGTATGGTTAAATATTTTCTCTTTTATCTCCTTTCTTTCAACTTTATATGTAAGCTATCTATCACTTTTTCTATAATTTCTATCAATAAATTTATTATGATTTCTTTCTATGATATTTTTATTAATTCACCCTAATAACCTAGTTTAAAGATTGTTCTTTAATGGTGCAATAAATTAATTTGCAAAAATTATTGAATCAATATCACTATTTTATTAGATTAGCCTATATTTCCTTGAATTATAGACTATTATCCTACAAGTAATTAAAAACTTACTTTATTTTCCTAGAATATCTAAAAAAGAGATAAATTATATGTAAAAAGTGAAACAATTACGTGATGTGAGCACTATCTCCTACCAAAATGAAGTAAATATAAACTAAATTACTAAAATAATTCTAAATAGATTTGTAATTAATAAATATTATTTATTAAAATAGATGAAGATTTAATTTGGAAAATTATAACTTGAAATATTCTACTATTATTAGAGAGAGAAAGTACAATATAATAACAAGATAGTTACATGGAAATTAATAAGAAAATAATGTAATAATTAGAAATTAGAGTGATATCTATATATAGCAATGAAATAGGTTTTTCTCCTTTTTCAATCCCAATTATTAGCTTCGGCTTGATAGTGAAGATGGTTTTTACCAGGTGAGCAGTTACGAGGTCTAGGAGGCAATTCATAGATCTTACATCTTTCTCTTTCGTAAGCATTTTGATTGTGTTTGAGATAATCTTGTTAATAGGATGTCTTGGCATCGAAAGGAGTATTGTTTTGATAGTTATATGGTTTTTTACCAGAGTTTTAATTTCTAGGAATATCATGCTTTGTATATTCATTTTAGTAGGTTGAAGACCCATTGAATGGGATACGTACATTTCCTACATCTTAGGAGAGATATTTGGGGAAATTTTTATCACTCTTTTGACCAGGTGTTCCTTTATAATCATTATTGTAAGTAGAATGGGCATTGAAAGGAACATTTGTAGAATTCTTATTGCCACTGTGTTTGTAAGGTTGAGCAGGAGGAACATCATTCTTTAAATAGCTAGTTCTATATTCTGATTCTCCATTGAAAGGAGTGTTTGTATTAATGTATGGATTTTACTCATGCTTTTGAGGTGGTGAAACCTTGTGAGGGGTATAATCGTTTTGGTAATTAGATTTCATGAGATCAGGGGAGTAATTTGTAGGAACATACTTATGACCTGATTTCTTTACAGGCTCTTTGCTGATATCATATGCAGGATAGTCATTCTTAAATGTAGACTTGATAATATCAGGTGCATAGCTCATTGGCTTAGGAGGACATTTATGCTTATTACAAGTACAGATTTCACAAACACATAAACCAGAAATGTGTTAGTTGGGAGAACCCTAGCTGTAAGAAGTTTAGTGCATACCATTCTTCTATGGGGTTTAATATTTTGAGCTCATATTGACTTTAATCCTATTGTTTGGTTTATGGTCTTCCTTTTTAATTTATTTCCTTTTAGCGAAAAATTTTTTTTATTAATCAATCAATTTAATTCTTTATTACCAAAATAAAGTTTTTAATTGACATATTCATGTGCTTTTGCATACAAATATATGGCTAATATCGTAATTTTAGAAAAGATTCTATTAAGTTTTAATTATTCACGAGACTCAATCTTAGGTAAGATATCTAAACTGGCTCAAAAGAATTATCTAATCAGCTTTTAGTTATCAAAGAAAGAATAAGGATATTGTCTAAAAGGGCTTAAAGTTGTTCCAGCTTCCATTCATTGCGTATTAGATTATTTTATGAGAAATAAAGTTTAATTGGGCTTATTTTCACTCAAAAAATAGAAATTTTATTTACTGAAACTTATATTTTACAAAGCAAAATGACATTTTATCAAAATATGAAATCTATGGTTTATTATATAAAAAATTCTATTGCGAAATTGTGAAAGCAAAGAATAGGTTGATAAGAATCATTGATTTTTAAAGTATTTAATCTTCCATTTTGTGTTATTTAATTTCTTTGTATGGCTAACAATCACAAATATTGATTTAAATAATTCTACTATTTATTTATATTCCAAATTTGTTATTAATTTATTATATTCTTTAAAAAAGGTTGATAGACTACATTTTTGTAGGAGTTAATAAATTAACCCAATCATCCGTCATTTATTATATTTTATATTTAAGTAGAATTATTGTTTTTAAAATCTTTAACATCTTATTAATAAATTATTTTCAATAGAAATATTATTTTGATACAAACCAAAATAAAAATTAAAAATAAAATACTACTATTTATGAATGATTTATTAGATAACATCAATCTACTAATTGTTCTAAAAATATAATATTTTGATAAATTTATTGTTTCCTTATTCATTTAAATATATTAATTCTTTAAAAGCACTGATTAAAGATTTTAGAATGATAAAATATTAGAATTGATACTAAAGAAAATACTAAAAGTTAGGTGGTTGGTATATATACGGAAGAAAATTTATATAAATTAATTGATCCATATTTTTATGATAATAGGTTTTTACATTAATAATAAATAGCAGGCTCTAGAATAAATTAAGAGTATTCGTGAGCAACTATTATAGCAATTATAAGTTAGAAGAGTATTGTTTTAAAGTAGAATTTTTATTCAATGTTACGTTTATATATTAAATTATTATTACTCCTTAATTTATTTCATTTAGAACTCTATTATTACTTTTTACGCTTTTCAATCATCTCCCTTTCTACTTTTTCTAAATCTTTACGAGTATCAGTGTGTTTTATTCTAGCAGGATTAAAATAATCAGGATTAACTTCGAATAAATATTCACCTTTAACTGCAGTGATATTTCTGATATAATGACGCTTAGTTAAAACAAATTCATTATAAATAACCCAATCTGGCTTATGATCTACAACAGAAGAAGGATGAATAGCAACAGTTTAAATATCTTTAAAAGCCATATAAGCTCCATTTCTTTAGAGTTTAGCAACTTGCATAAAGAAACCACTGAGGAGACATTTCTTTACATTATCATAGTTTGTACCGCAGGAGATAAGAGGAATTTCAAGCTTAATCATTAAGTTCTTTAATTATTCTCTAACATCATCTGCAGATTTTAATGAACGTGCATTCAAGTAATTACTTTTGCACCATTCAGCATTTTCTTTCTTTTATTTGTAAGCATTATAAGCATTTAACATAGTAAGGTGATCGCCATCAGGATTACAGAATTTCAAACGAGCATCATCAGCTTCTTTTTAACATTCTTTAGGTCTAGAGAAAATATTAGGAACACTTAATAAAGCAACAATACTTACAATTTCTTCAGAACATTAATATTTTGCAGAATTTAATAAAATTTTTCCAAGTTAAGGTTCAAGAGGGAATTCAGCCATCTATATTATTAAAGGAAAATTAAAAAATGAATATTTGTTTTGAAGGAATGAAGAATAAAGTATTTATTAAAATTAATTGATTAGAAAATAATTACCATTTCACCAGTTTTAGTAAGTTCACCTTCGTCATCGAGTGCACCGAGATCATTTAAGAGTTCAAGAGCACGCATGAGAGTTTCGGGGGCTGGGGGATCCATAAAATCGAAGTGAACCAAATCGCTAATACCAAGCTTTTTCAAAGTAAGAACAACAGAAGCTAAGTTAGATCTAAGAATTTCAGGATAAGTGTCTTCCATTAATTCATTCTTGAAAGAAGCTTCAGTATAAAGACGGAAGCATTTACCAGGACGAGTTCTACCAGCTCTACCTGCTCTTTACTTGGCTGAGGCCTTAGAAATGGGAGAAACAAGAAGAGATTCAACTCTCATACGAGGATTGAATACCTTTTACTTTGCAAAACCAGGATCGATAACATAGACAATACCATCAATTGTTAAGGAGGTTTCAGCAATATTAGTAGCAATAATAATTTTTCTTCCAGGAATTCCCTTTTTGTTGGGAGCTGGAGCAGGATCGAAAATCTTTTATTGCATGGAAGGAGGTAAAGAACTATAAAGTGGAATAACATTAACTGGACCACATTAGTCTCCTTATTTTTAAATTTCAGCTTTAATTGATTTGCATGCATTTTCAATTTCCTTTTGAATATTTTAAAATAAATTAATTAATTAATTGCTAGATATTAGAATTAACTTTCTTTCATTCTTCGAAATAATTGATGAATTTATTAAAGTATTATTGCCTTTAATCTAAACATAATTTTAAATTTTGCTTTTCTACATGAAAATTACATTAAAAATTTATTTGTAATTTCAATTTCTTTTGGAGGCAATATTCATTAGAATTCCTATTCTTAAAGTATATTTCTTTTTGCTTTAAATTGTTTTTAAGGAGAGTGTCTATCATTCTCCAAAAATACCTAATATTTTCAAAATAATTAATTACTTCTTCACCAGTAAGGAATACTAACATATCACCTTCATCTTCATACATGTGAATTTAGACAGCAGTTCTAATAGCTGCTTCAACATAATCCTTTTCAGGTTCATGAGTGTAGAAAATTTCGACTGGATACAAACGACCAGGAATTTCTAAAAGAGGAGCATCCTTAAAGTAACCCTAGAATTTTTCAGCATCCATTGTTGCACTCATAACTACAATTTTCAAATCTTTTCTTTGTTCAAGAATCTCCTTCAATAAACCAAAGAGGATATCGGTGTTAAGTGTTCTCTCATGTGCTTCATCGAGCATAACAATACTATATTTTTCCAATAAAGGATCGTGAATAGCTTCTCTAAGAAGCATACCATCAGTAAGATACTTTAACATAGTTTTATTTGAGGTTTTATCTTCAAAACGAATTGAATAACCAACTTCATCTCCAAGTTGAACATCCTATATATAGCAAAAATATAAATTTAGATTTGAATTTGAAATGAAATTATGATTTATTTACCATTTCATCAGCTACTCTTTTTGCAACTGACATGGCAGCGACTCTTCTAGGTTAAGTACAACAAATACCCTTCTTTCTATTTATTAAAAGATATAATAGTTAGCATTATTATTCAAATTTTGAATGCTTAAGCCATCTAATAATGGAATAATAAAACGCATCAAAACTCCCTCTCAAACAAAATTTTAAATATTTATTATTATTAGATATTTTATTATCTAAAATATTCATAAAATACTTTGTAGAGTTTATTTTAAATGGTTAAATTGCAATATTTTGACATATTTTATTAAATTGCTGATGAAAATTTATTTCAAGAAAGGAATATTCAATCAATTACCCTTTAACATGCTTTGATTCGAGTAAGAATTAGGGAATCTAAGTAGTTTTACCAGAACCAGTTTCACCCTAAAGTACTATAACTTAATTCTCATCAAGAAGCTTTAAGAGTTAACCCTTAGCTTCCCAAGCAGGAAGAACTTATCTAGTTTTAAGAATTTCATAATATTTCTTTGAGTAAGGTCTGTTTGTCCAAGGATTCATTGAAACTTTAACCTTCTTAGTAGGATCAGCACCTTCTTCTTCGCCCTATTCGGAACTGAATTTACTCATGTCCATTCCTTTTCTCTTATTAGTATTAACTGCAATATTACCATCGTGTAATAATGATTTCTCTTCAGTTGAATCTTCGAACTTGGACTTCTTATCCTTCTTTGATTTCTTTTCCGGGGATGTCATTTTTTAATATACTCTACCTAAATTAAATTTCTATTTATTTATTTTTTTTGATTAAATTTGGTTTTAATTTTTTTTTTTTAGTTTTTTAGATTTAATTCATGATGTTAATATTTCTTAGACGCTTAACTCTCTTATTTGTCTATATTTTTATCTTAAAGTGAAATGAGGGTTATTAATAGCATACTGATAAAATCGTAAATTTACAAAATCTTATTCAATTGAATAAATAATCATTTTAATTTGAATTGAAGGTAACCAAAATGATTGAATTGAGAAGTAAACAAATATTTATTTAGAATCTCTTTTAAAATTCTACTAATATTTCACATTTAAGAATACATTTAAATCATACTTTTCATTATTTTATGAACATTTTAGAGATTATGAATGTTTAAAATTAAATTAAATTACATTTCTATCAGTTATTTCTAAAAATTTATGTAGCATTTATCTTAAATTTATAGCTAAAAAGTAACCAATAAAATAAAAACTTTTACAATATTTTATTGAGAAATTAGATAACTATGAGTTTTATATCATTTAATAGTGATAAATATTTAGAAATAAAAATAAATTTAACTTTACTGATAATTCTATTCTTAAAATATAAAATTTATAGTAATATCAATAAAGAAACAATGGGGTTGGGGTTGGGGTTGGGGT
>JH651350.1:0-25694 GCA_000260095.1 Tetrahymena borealis
CCCAACCCCAACCCCAACCCCAACCCCAACCCCAACCCCAACCCCAACCCCAACCCCAACCCCAACCCCAACCCCACATATACTATGTATCAATTCGCAAATGATAATTGTAATAATTTATTCTAAAGTTGCTGTTAGATTATTTTAATAAAGAAAAATAAATTGAAAGGATTCAAATTTGATTAAGCCCTATTAACTTGTATATAGTAAAGAAGTAAAAGATATGCAAGAAATAAACGGGAGAGAGATATTGGAGACAATCGAAGAAGTTCATGAAGAGATAAGAAACAAGAGAGTATTTGAAAAGAAAATATTCAGTGAGATTATAGCCCATTTGATGGGGAATGAGAAGTACACTGATATTGATTATATTATTGACACTGACCATAGTTTACTGCTATCAGTAAAGAATAAATTAAAAGAATAAGTAGCTATAAAGATATATCTGACACATTAAAGCGAATATAGTACAATTTACACTTTAATAAATCAAATAAAAGTCTAAAATTATGATTAGTTTTAAAATTATGTTTAGATCTACAACATTAAGACTGCGCCTCTGTCAAATGATGTTCTAATGCTTTACATTGAGTAAGAAATATGTGGATAATCCTTACTAGATATTATACTTTCATATAAGCCAAAAAATATAGAAATAGAATAAGAATTAAAATTATAAATTGTAATTAAAATATTGGATGCCTTGAATTACTTACATAAGTAAAATATGTCTCACAAAAATCTAAAATTCAGTAATATTCTGTAATCATCAAAATCATATAAATTAACAGACCAATTCTTAGAGATTCATGGTATATTAAAATATGATTCAGTTGTAGACTAAGAAGAAGACTAAGAATCTAAGGATATAGAGCTAAAGAGATTTATCAACAATTACTAAATGAAAGCCCCAGAAGGTTAAGATGTTGTGGAAAGTGCACTATAATCTGATTTATTTACATTGGGAATAATGCTGTTGTAATTAGATAACATTTAAAAATTTAATTATACTTCTATAGAGTAATTGTAAAATGACTACGAGAAGTTCTTTTCTTAAGGATAAGTTCCTCCTTAATTATAATTGTAAAGTGATACAATTTTCTATAGAAATGCCTTAACCATGATTAGAAAGAATCCAAGTGACAGAATGACTTGCGAATATTATATTCAAAATTTTATTTAATATTTGAAAGAGAAGAAAATTAATATGGCTATTAATGTTGAATCTCTTGAAGTTGATTATTAAAGAAAGATTTAAACTAATTCTAGGGTACTTTTGTAAACGATTTAATCAGATAAAAAAATTGAAATGGTTCATGAATCATTAGAAGAATTAAAAAGTTAGTTTGAAGGAGATTTTGATGGTTTTGATAATTAGGATTAAAGCCATAATTTTTAAGAGGATATGGATGAGGAAGAAAAGGATAAATTTGATGATGGAACTGGGATTATATTAACCATTGAAAACAATCTCATCCAACCACCTAATTTCCAAATATAAGATTAAAAGAATTAAAAAAAGAAATCTAGTTTTTATAATATTTAAGTAATAGGAGATGAAATGGAAAGTGATGATAACGAAAAAATATTATAAAACAATCGATCACCTCCTATCTAAAGCTTAAATAATTCTAAATTGTATTAGAAAAATAAACCAGATTAAATAGGAAAGTCTTCTATTAACAAATAAGACGGAAAGAGTAAATTCTCTACATTACTATAGATAAATTAATCTGCTTTATAAGATGAAAACGATGTAGATGATTAATATAGTAACTATTCTGGGCATAAACAGTTAGATGCTAAATAAATTAATTAGTAATTTAGTACAATTAAGAAATAAGAAGATACATTAAGTTAGCATTCTCAGTAGTTAGAATCACCTTAACTTATCAAGTCGAAGAAAGAGCTACCTAGCTAATAAAAATTATCTTCACAATAAAATATACAATCAAGAGAAAGATAAAATTCTGATGAAATTTAAAGATAATTTGATGAAAATTAAAAGAAACTTTCTCAAAGAAAATTATAATTATAAGTTTAGAAATCTAATTTAAGTTAAGAAGTATCCTCTCCTATTTATTTAAATCAATCTCCTTAGCTTAGCCAGCAAAGAGAATAAAGAAATGATTTAATCTTATTAAGTAGAATAGTATAAGATAAAAAACTATAATAATAATCTCAGATAATATAGAGTGGAGTATAATCTGGTATTAATTAAAGTGGGTTTAACTCTGCTTAAAGAGATGACACTTTATCATAGAAATAAAGTTAAATAGTTTCATCTCCTGAAAGAAAACCATAATCAGAACCAATATAAGCTGATGAAATTCAAATGGAAGAAAAAATATAAATTATGGAAGAACAAAAGGAAGAGTAATATTAAGTGCAAGTAAAATGGAATAATCCTTTAGACTAATCATAGAAACTTATTTCGAACCCTCTGTAAAGTTTGATCGATGAGATAGGAAATAAATCTAAAGTATTACAAAGTCTTTAATTAGATTTTACTTAGTATAAAATATTAAATGGACCAACAATACTTTCTCTTTAGAACGAAATGCAATACTCAGCTAATTCATTGAAACAGCTCCATTTGAATATTTGCAATAATCCTTAGCTCAGGTTTTCCTATATCAACATTTTCTTAGAGAAATTAGCAGAGCAGCAAAGTAGGTGTTTTATATTCTTTAAAAGCATCTATCATTTAGTTGATTTGAATCTTAAAATAGATACACCTGGAATCAATGGGTTTTTAATTAGAGATTTAATAAGTAGATTTACAGGTACATTAGTCAAATTAAATTTTTCCTTATAAAATACATAAATTACAAATTATTGCTCAGACAAAATTATGGCTGAAGTTAAGAATTGTAAACATCTCAAAAATCTTGTCTTCAGCATACCTACTGATTAAGAATATGAAAAGTTTAGAGCAGTCAAACTAAAGAAAATCCACCACGTATGCTTAATCTCGAATTAGATCTCATACTTTAGATTTACAAATGATCAAAACACTTAATCAATTGTCAATCGATTAGAAGATTTCAATCAATTTTCCCATTCTTAAGATATTCTTAAAATCAGAATTATGGAAAACAACTTCAAACTCTCTTCTGAATCCTTTTCTAAGATGATAGACTTCATAGGTAAAACATTATTTAAATAAAAAGAGAAACAATAATAAAATTGGTTCAACAATCTGAATTGGTTACAATTAAATTTATAATAAATAATTTAGGTAAATTCAAGTTTATGAAGAAATTAACTGTGTGCCTTCACAAAAGGAATATAATGACCTATTAATCAATAGAATAGCTTATGCACACTCTCTCAGAATTAAAATTTTTAACAGATTTGAATCTTAAATTTGAATAATATTTAGTTGGGGATTATAAAGAGATGAAGTTATTTTTAAAGTTAAAAGATGCTAAAATATTTATGAAGAATATCATTATTTTTAATTATACTGGTAGTTCTCTAGATTATGTGAAGAGACACTTAAAAGCATTAAACAAAAACTCTTAGCTTTAACTGCTCGGACTTAAAATCCCTGGCGTGTTATCAGTAGATAGTTACATTATAAAATTTATTTCAACTTATTTCTATCAAAAGTCTATTGAGATAATTAATGTAGAGACTTCTTAATTTGATTTATCTAGATAGCAAAATACAATCAATATTACTGTTACTGGTACACAAGTTCTTATAGATAAAATGCTTGTGGCTATCATATCCTAAGGGTAATAAATGCAGCAATTACATCTCACATATAATAGTACATCAAAAGCAACTTCTCTCAATAAAGTCTTACCTTAATTTGCTAAACTAATAAATCTTAAAGAAGTTGAGATTATCTAAGATGGTTGGGTAAATATGAAGTGGTTAATAAATTTGCTAAATTAAATTAAACTATTAAGAATGCAAAAAATCTTCATATCTAATCCAGAAATCGAAATAAGGTTTAATAATACTAAGTTGGCAATCTTCTCTAGCACATAAAAAAGTTTAGAGCCAATTTTAGATTTCTTTGATGATGAATAGGATTTCTACTAAGAAGTTAGAGATCTATAAATCGTTGCAGACCACAAATTACTTTTTAACAATAATATAAAAATTCGTTTAACTAACATAATTTTAACAACGAAAGTGCATATAGACATTACAACTGATCATATTAATTTAGAAAACATAGATTAAATCTTTGATGCAGGAAGTAATACCTTTAATTCTGACCAAATATCCATTTGTTCCGATAACGTTACTTCCCTCATAGCTACCTCATAGTAAATTAGAATAAAAATCATTTTTATGTAGTATTATCTTTTCTTAAATTATAAATAGATACTAAACACTAAACTCTAAAAACTAATAAATAATTTGCAATGCTTTTTCATAATTTGAAAGTTTAAACCACCTCACTTTAGATTTAAGGTAATTTCTTTTTTTAAAAATCTATTCAAATTGATACAAAATTAATTTTTTAAATTTATTACAATTAATAAATGAATATTAATTAAAAGTTATTGTAACATTCGTAAATCAGGCCTATTAATATTGGCAAGCAATCTAAAGCTGATATCCTTTTTAACTCATTTATGGATAGATTTGAGGTATATCTCTTTATTTTTTATATAAAATTAAATTCCAACTATAACTATTTTAATCTTAAAAAAGCTTTACTAATATTTAAGATAAATAAGTCATTGATTTAACAGAGAATATTAAGTAGATAACAACATTAAACAACTTAGTATTAAAATTCAGGTAAACAAATTAATTTGTAATTACAAATATCTTAAGATCAATCTATTTAAATAGATACGCTAATATAGGAGATGAAGGAAGCAATAGTGTATTATAATTACTTTTATTTTTAGAAGAATTATAAGAGGTAGAATTCGACTTTAGGTAATTTCATTATTTTTATCTGTGTTTTTACTTAATATTAAACTTTGATTGAATCACTTTTTATTTAGCCTATTTATTTTATAAAAAATAGTAATAATAAGATCACTTAAGATGGTCTAATTTATTGTGAAGTGTTTAAAAAACCATTTATAAATTTGAAAAAAATAACTCTCGATCTTCAGTAATTAATTTTGAATTTAACGTAATGTATTAATCATGCTCTGTCTAATTATTAATTATATAGAGAAAATATCATTGAAGATTCTGGTTTAATGCATCTGACATAATTATTTAGCTAAAAAGTACTACCTAATATTAAGCAAATTGATTTAAATCTCACGTAATATTATTTTTAACTTGATTGAAATTTAAATATTTAAAAATAAAAAAGATTCATAAAAATAAAGTAAATTAGTATGCTATTAATTATTTAGAGTATAATTAACCTGAAATCTACTAATAATCTTAACCTGGTCATGGTGTAATTTTTTTATTACTATATAATTTCTATCATTTTAAACATAAAATACTGTAAATCCTCATATTTTAGTTCATTGAATAAAAATGGAACAAAACCAAAAAAATGTGTGAATCCTATATTTTTTGTAAAAAATTTAATTTAAAAATACTTTAATATAATGAGGATTTATAGTAGATTAACTTAAAGGTTATACTTTAAATTTATTTGAAAAAAAATAGGCGGAACTATGTAGAGGATTAAGAGAGAGAAAATATTAATAAATTATGTGAATAACTATATTTTATTTAAAAAAAATAAGTATTTTATTGAAAAAAACTTAAATTAAACCCTATTGTCTGTATATATTTATTTATAATTTAGTATATAATTTAATAAATATCTCCTAATAAAAAATTAAGCAAAATAGCTCTATATCTAAGTCAAAATTAAACAGCTAAGCTTGTTTTTCTTTATTTTATTTTATTTATATTTTATATTTGTTTTTTAATTGGATTATTTGTTTTTAATTCTGATTTTTAATGTTTATGTATCTATTAATTTTATTTATCTATATTTTTATTGATTGATTTATTTATTTATTTATCTATTTATTTATTTAGTTTTATTTAATTAAAAATTATTTATGCGAGTGTGTGTGTATGTGATGTGTATATGATGTGTGTATATTAAAAATATTTGAATTTCGATAGAGTCGCCTATGAGCAGCAATTAAGAGCTCGGGTACCTTGGGGAATAGGAGATTCTAATATAGGTTTTTTATAATATTAAGGGAAGAGAGATCCTTTAAAGCTATTAGTTCTCAATTGATATTGTTTGCATGGATTTAATTTAAAAACTTGGAGATGCGAAAATAAATGATATTAATTCATAGATGGTTTGTGAATGAATCTAAGATTAAATCATATTATTTTTGATAAGAAGCTCGACAATTAATTGGCTTCAATATCGGTGTTAAAAAACTTATAGTTAATCCATCTTTAACTTTATCAATTTTTCAGCTACTAATGCCTCTCCAGATGCGCTTTATATTTTTTTGAGATTCTTGAGAGAGAGTTATTTTTTCTTTTTAATTAATTATAAATTTTCCTCTTAAATTTTTTTGATTTAATAAAAACTTCCCTCTAATAAAAATTCAAATTTCCCCTTCCCTTTTGAAATTTGATGAAGAAGAAAAAGTAAAATAAACTAATAATCTAATCTAAATCATATATTTCATTAAATCTTAAAAATATTCATGAGCAAATAATTATTTTGACTAGTAAGCAAAACGAAATCATTCAGCAAAATATTTTAAATTTTATCATTGTTTAAAATTAAATAATTTTATAGATAGATAGATTTAATATAAAATGTATCAATAGATTTAAATGTTTAAATCATTGATTGATATTATGAGAAAATTATAACTTATAAATTAACAAGTAAGTAAATAAATAAATAAAAGGAGATGTTTAATAGCTGTGGAATATTGTTAAAAAATGCATATACCTTTATGAATTAAGAAATAATAAGTACGAAAATATTAAATTAAATTATTTTTCTTATTATTATTGTTGTTATTATGAAAAATGTTGGCGATTTAACCAATAAAATCAAGGATATAAGGGTTTTTCAAGTCTAACGGGTTGTTCACCAATATTAGCATTGAGGTAAGATAAATCTTCCTATTTTTCAGGAGCAGGTTGTTTAGCCCTTCTAGCTTCAACTCTCTTAACAGCTTCGTTGATTTCACTTTGGGTGATCTAGGTGTATCTATCATCAGCCCACATAGTGTCAGGTCTTAAGTGTTATCTGGTACCGTGAATCTATTATTTTAATTAAAAAATTAATTTAATAAAATTTATATTTACTAAAATTTAAATTCCTTCATGAAATTTAACTCTTTATTATAAAATACTTCTATTTTTAACAATTTTTTTTGCATTTTATTTTATTTATACTAACTTTTTTGCTTTTAAACTATACTATTTTTCTTAAAATCTTTTATAATGCCTCTACTATTTATATTCTTATTTGAAACCAAAATAAATTTCTTTTTTACCCAAGTCTTATCAGCAACGTCAGCAGTGGTACGTCCTTAATTGTATGATTCAACGCTCATGGCTCTAGCATAGACCTAGTTGTTAATAGCAACAGCCTTAGCGTAGAATCTGTTCTTTTCCTTCATGTGGTCCAAAGCCCAATTGGGACAGATGGCAAGGATATCATTACTTTCATCAACACATTTATCTCTACCATTGACCATTTAGCAACGTCTGAAGTTTTGGATAGTTCTAATACAAGGTCTGGGTAACTTTTCAGTGGTAACAGCCAAAGTAGAATAGTTACCAGGAGCATACTTAATAACTTGTAAAGAAGCCTTACTTCTGTTGGTTTCACCTAAGGGATCATAATCTTTTTATATTAAATTGAAACATTTTACGATCTGATTTATAGAATCATTTTAATCTTAATTTGGTTGCTGAAAATCATCCCTTTAATACATTTGATATTCTCATTTGATAAAAATGAATTCATAATATTAATAAAGTGTCATGATAATTATTTTTCATCCTTCTTATTCGAGTAAATTAATTATGTGCAATTCTTTCATTCCCATATTACTATTATTTTGAGTTGTAATCTATCTTGTTTATTTTTTGCAAATATCCTTTCTAAACTGCAAAGGATAAAAGATATTTTTCTTATATTTTTATTTAATTTCGCATTCTTTAAAGATAAGATTAAGATTCTTTTCTTTTAATGACTAACTCAAAAGTATGATTTATATCTATAGCAGAGTAAATGTGCATTCTTAAACGTATAACTTATAATCTATTATTCCATTTTATAGGTTAAAGTTAAAATAACACCATTCTATTCACTTAAAATACCTTTAAAATACTTTCACACCATTGGTCTTTCTTATTACATTAAACTTTTGCTAATTATTTCAGAATAATATTTCCTTATTTCTTCAAAGAAGATTAATGAATTCTTTTCCTTATCTTAATTATACACTTTCCAATTAGATTGCTTAATGAGAATTTTTCTAAATCAAATGACTAAAAGGATCGATTTATGCAATAAATATATCATTCTATTTAAATATGTGTTTAATTTCTTACGAGTAGGGAAGACTCTATCGAAGTGGATACCATTAGGATAGGGATTGGGAGCGTACCAACCGTTACCCCATCTAAGACCGAGGGCAGCTCTGTCTTGGGAGGGAACTTGTCTGTAAGCAAAAGGATTAACGGAAGCGATAGATCTTCTGAAGTTGGCCAACAATTGGGTTTGGCTGTCCTACTTAACATTAATGTAGGGGTAGTGGGTTTCTATATTTCATTTAAACAAATAATTTTAATATGAAGATATTCTTTCTGCGTAGAAAAGCTAATAATCAGTCAGGAAAGCCTATTTTAAAAGAGGAGGAGTACTCTTTTAGATGACATATTAATGATAATAAATATTTTTATTTGATTTATTATTTTAAAATAATTTTTTTCATCATCGCTTATTGTATATTCTATCAGAATTCTCTTTCTATTTGAGAAATTGTGTTGAAGAAATCTGTCCAATTTCATGATTTGGATTATTATACCAATCAATCAACACAATAATTTTGCTTAGATTTGAACTAGCTGGATTTTGCTGCTTAATCCTCCATTGCTGAATGCTATTTAATTGTGCTTTCTACTGAAGTCTCCTCCTCTTTCCTTTCAAAAATAGTTCCTTATTACCGTGAACGTCGTAAGCGTAGATTTGGCCGGGTCCCTTATTTTCAGACATTTTATATTTATCTTTTTAATATTTTTTCTTCTTGCTTTATTTTATTTATTTCTTGTTTTATTAATCGAAATAAAGAAAAAATCCCCTCCTCACTCATTAATGTATTATTTTCTTCTTTCTTTTTTTTTCTTCTTTTTAAATTCACTTTTTTTCTTTTCTTTCCTTTACTTCTCTTCTCCTTCTTGTCTTGTTTGCCCTTTCATTCATTTCTTATATTTATTATTTTTTCTCAGACTCCATGCATACTAACTAACCTACCTACCTTCCTATCTATCTATCTATCTATCTATCTATCTATCTATCTATCTTTAACTCTATCATTAATTATTAATAATTACAAGCATAAATACATGCATATCTATCTATTAATCAATTAATCTAATTATTTATTTATTAGTAAAAATGAGAATCAGAAGAAGATATTCAAAGATGCACTTATTTATTTATGGCACAATAAATATATTATTTGCTTGTTTGCATCCAAATCCATTTCAATCAAACCTTTTTATTTACATTCATTTTCCTTTATTTCGCCCTTTATTTATTAATGATTCAATGATCATCCTTTCAAAGAAATATATTCTTAAATGTATCAACCAAAACCAATCCTAATTAAAATTTCATCAAAATTTTACAAACCTTAATTGATCTACATATTCAGAAACTTAAGGAAGGTTCGCTCGTATCTTTCAGATTTTATTTTTAATTTTAATTTTGAATGTTTTTTAATTCCTATAATTATTGATTGACATAAGAATTGTATGTAGATAAATCTTATCTAAATAATAACTATTTACTTATAGGCTTATATTATTTCTAATATAATATTCATTTTCTTAGTGTTTATTACAAAATTAAACACTATAAAAGTAATTTTTAGAAATATTAAATAAAACTAATTAACTAGATTTAATTAATCTTAAGATATCTGAACAAAAAAAGAAAAATATCTTATGAGCTTTAGTCATTCTCAAATAAATCCTATAATTAAAATCATTAGAGAGACATAGTATTTTATTATAAATCAATCAATAAATAAATAGTTAAAAACATTGGAAAAATATTTATGGTTAGAATTTTTTTACTGTCCATTTTATAAATGTCAAATATTATTTTTATAGATTTTATTGGAGATAAAAACAACAAAAATTAATGGGGAGATAGATAAATATGATGTTTTATATTATTTTTGAAATTATCCATAGTATTAGCAAAATAGGTAATAATTATCTAATCAAAGTATAAGTAAAATTTGATAACTTAATCAAGTATTATTAAGAATAGAAAAGAATAATTCCTCTAATCATTTTACCAATCAATAATATATTAGATTTCCATAAAGATATTTTGAAAATTCCAAAATGATTGAGCTTTTCAATGGAAGGAAGTTATTATAAAAACGTTACTAATGTAGATTATTATATTTAATTAATGTTTATTAATCATTTAGCTTATGCAGTAGCTTTTTTATTTCTAAGCAACTCAACAAAAAGCAGGATTTTATTTATTCCTACATCTATACCTTCATTTTTCAAAGCAGAACAATTCTAAATATGAATTTCTCTTTGTTAAATATATTACAAGCCAATTTCTTGGTTAACTTCCCAGAATCCTACACCTTCTTAATCATTTTTATTTATTAAAATTAGTAAAGGTAATTCTAGCATACCTGGAGAGCTGATGAATTATCTCATCAGTAATCCATCACTTCTTAATTTTTCCTTTTTAGTTCTATCTACTACAAAGGCAATAGCATCAAAATTCTTTAATAATTTCTCATTCATAGTTGTGCTTTAATCTTCTTCGCTAATAGTCCAACAAACAATTTCAATTTCTTCATGAAAACCTATATCTTAAGTTACTTTCGAATTCAACTTCTTTGTTTACTTATTAGAGAATGATATATTCTCAAAGATTGTTGATTTTCCTACTCCCTTCGAACCAACAAGAGCTATTCTAACTATTTTTTTACCACTTTTATCTGTTTAATCTTCTGTTGTTTTAGAGTTTTCATCTTGTTTATTTTATTTTTTATTGCCATCGTTTAAGAGAGAGTCCTATTCATCTTCTTCTACTTTTTTCTTTCTTCTTTCGCAAAAGTTACCCATAATGCTTTATTATTCTGTGCTATATTTAATTTTATTTTTTTAATGGATTTTCAATAAATTTTTTGATCAAATTTAAGATTTTCTAGTTTTATGTAAGATAGAATCCTATTTATATAATTGCTGTAGTTCTAAAAAGCATTCATTTTTCTATTTTAAAATTTGTTGATTACTGAAAAAAATGATTTAAAAAATCTATCATATCTTTTTTTTCTCATAATTTAGTAATCTTTAAATCAAATTTTGGTTTAATTTTCAAAATTTAATTACACTTATGAAAAAGAGTAAAAATATTCTAATGTAACTTTAATATAAATTCAATCGCCTGAGTAAAATTTAAGTGAATAAAATCAAATAATTTCATATTTCTTCAATTTTTTTTGATTTCTAGAATCAACTAATTTTGTTTAAGTGAATAAAAATCTAGCATAAAAGCAATAATTTTTTTAAATTTATTTCAAATTTTAATTTCCATTTATAAATAAATTGAGTTTTTTAGGATAATTCTCAATAAATTTATATTTAAACTTGGTTATTTTATTAAATAGAATAGTATTTTTTAATTTAATCTTTGCTTTAAATTTAGTTAATAAAGGCTTTTAAAAAAATAGGAATTCAGTATTTTAATTATTTTTGATTAGGAAATAAAATAACTAAACTAAGTGATGTCATATTAGTTACTACAGGTAATTTTAGTATTTAGTATTTTTAGGTGTTAAGAGATTTATGGTAAATATGGCAATTTATTTAAGATTTATTATAAGGATACCAAAACTTTTTTATACTTTTAGCTTATTCTTAAATCAATAAGATTCTTACATTTAAATTGTCATAATAATTAAGTATAATAAAATCCGGTTCGATATCATAAACTTAACTATTTTGATTTAAAAGGAGATATTCAAAAAATAATTAAGATTCAACAAAAATCATAAAAAATTAATCTTAGAAAAAAGATATTAAGAATAAAAAAGATATTTAGTAATATGGGATTGATTAGAAAATTAGGAAAATTAATAAAGTTAAGTATTCTTTTAGCATTTGTTGCAGTAATATTAGCAGTCTATTTATGGATTCCAAGCTATGATGGTAAATTTATCCATAATAGATAGCATGGAGACATTACAATCTACAGAGATAAGTTTGCCATTCCTCATATTATTGCTTCTGATCTATCTGGTTCATTCTATGGTTTAGGTAAAACATAAAATGTTTATGAAATTTATTTATAGGTTAAATGAACATTATTTAATAGGACATGTCCACTGCTAAGATAGATTGTGGAATATGGATATTTACAGAAGAATTGCAAGTGGATAAATGAGTTAATTGTTTGGCAATAGTACTTTAGATACTGATATCATGATGAGAGAATTTGGTTTCAGAAGAACTGCCGAAAAAATGAAAGAGCATTTAAATAAAGAGATTTTAGAAAATATTTAAGCTTATGTAGATGGAATTAATGATTGTGTTGACTCAATGAAGATTCTTCCTCTAGAATATTATATTACTGGAAACACTTTTAGAAAATGGAATGTTGTGGATACTCTTGCTTTTGTTAAATTGCTCAATTTCTAACTTACATCAGATTGGAGTTATGAACTTATCAGAGAAAAACTTTTGAAAATATATGGTAGAACTTTAACTGAGTAGATCATGGGCAACAGATATCTCTTTGATAATACCACTATTATGAATGATGATGAATTGAAGTTAATGGGTCTCTACTAACTTTTTAATGTATAATAATAAAATACTTTCTTTCTTTTTAATTTAAAAAACTGATTTCTAATTTTTGGTTCTAATGTAAAGTCTTTCCAATTATACTTTAGCTAATATTTATTGAATAAACTTCAATTTGTATTAGAAATTTAAGTAAAAGTTAATAGAGAATAGAAATAGTTTAGATAAACAATTAAAAAATTTAATATAATAATATTGTTCAATCATAAAATAGTCTACATTACTGAATACTGATTAAGATCAATAACAAGGAAATAGCAATTTATCCCCTGAAAAATTAGAATTGATAATGAAAACTGGAATTGTTTAATATCTTAGTGAGAATAAAGGATCTAATGGATGGGCTATCCATGGTAATCATACAACCACTGGTAAACCTATATTAGCAAACGATCCTCACCTTGATACCTAAATTCCTGCAATTTGGGCATAAGCTGTAATTCATTTCAAGACAAAACATGGCAAATAATAAACAGTTTCTGGTGGTTCTATGCCTGGTATTGGAGCAATTTTGAGTGGTTAAACTAATTATTTTGCTTGGGGTATGACTACTCTCTACACAGATTCAAGTGATTTGTATCAAGAAAAGTTAAATAATGAAGGCACTTAATATTTTTTAGATGAAAAGTGGTTTGATTTAAAATAAGTCAATGAGCAAATTTCAATCAAGGGTGAATAGAATTATAATTTAACCGTTAAATTAACTCATAGAGGACCTATTCTCTAAAAGGATTCCATGAATGTTTCTTTTGCATGGATTGGATATATTGAAAATGATAAGTCTTGTGATGGCATTTTCAATTTCTATCACTTGGATAACTTTAAGGAACTAATTGATTCTCTAAATCTTATTGATGGACCCACTCAAGCTTTATCCTTTGCAACTGTTGATAACCATATAGGCTTCTTTGGTATGGGTAAGCATCCTATTAGAGCTAAACCTTATTAAGGTGCTTTCATTCAAGATGGAACTTAATCAAAAAATGACTGGCTCAGATTCAACACTATTGAAGAATAACCTCGTTTATATGATCCTCCTAAAGGTATTAAATTTAATCTTTATTAATTTACATTTTAAGATAATTTAATTATCAAATTAAAAATAATTCACCTTTTCTCAATAAAATTTAATAGGCTATGTCGTAACTGCAAACAATAAATTCGGTTCAGATAACACATTAAATTATTTAACTTTGTCTGTTGCTTCTACAGCAAGAAGTAAAAGAATTACTTAGATAATCGAATAATATATTAAGAATGGAACTAAGATTTCACCATAACACATAATGGATATGCAAAGAGATGTTAAGGATAGCTATGCTGAAAAGATTTACCACCATTCCTCATAAGTATATCATAAGTATAAGAAGGAGTAAATAATTTACTTATTTATTTAATTATTATTTTATAATTTAATTATTATTTAAATATCTCTAATAGAATTTTAACTTAAGAATAACTTGTTGATTGTGATAAGATGATGAAAATTCTTGAAAAGTGGGATTTCTATGCTGAAGAGAAATCTATTGGAGCATCTATTTACTATGCAATTGATTTCTTCTTAATTAAAAAGCTTCTTCCACAATATTCTGAGGATCCTCTTGTCAGATAGAAAGTTACTTCTCACTTCCTCTTTGATCACTTTAGACTTAATCAAATTAAGAATTGGTCTGAAGGTAAAAACTTGAATGAAGTATGGTGTAAAAATTCAAATTCTACTGTTGTTGATAAAGATTGCATCTATAATTTTATCATTTCAGTTCATGAAGCATACGCTTTCTTAAAAGTAAATTCAAAAAAATGTTTAATATTAATAAAATTTTAAAATTTAAATCTAAATTTAAATAGGAAAAGTTAGGTAGAGACATGTACAAATGGTTTTATGGTGAACTCCACAGACATCATTTTATTCATATTCCCTTCTCAAAAACTCCTTTAAAATCCATTTTTGAAAGATCTTATCCTTCTAAGGGATCAAAGTATACAGTACATGTTAGTGCTATGGATTTCTCTAACAACTCTTGGAATGGTATTTGGGGTGGTAACTACAAAATGATCTCATCTTTGGATTAGAAGTAAGATAGTTTTTATATCCTTGATACTGGTGTTTCTGGAAATGTTTTATCTTCTCATTATGATGATTAGTAATAACTCTATAAGAAAGGATTGTATCTTAAGTAACAAAGAAATCCTAAAGAATACACTAATTTCCATAAATACTAATTAATACAATAAAAATCGTCTATTAATCAAGATAGATAAGATTTATGATCACTTCAAATTAAAATTATTTTAATTGTGATTAAAAATTTAATACTAAAATGTATATTGTATTGTGAAAATAAATTGGCATATAAAATAAAAAAGCACTAATAATTAAAGCCTAAATTATGTATTTATTTAATTATTTTCTTTATTAATAGATTTATTTAGTGATTTAAAGTTTAGAAATTTAAATAATTATTAATATCAAGATGTTTAGAGTATTTAAATAGTAATGCTTTGTTATTTAATAATATAAGATACCTTCCTATTTCTGTTTTGAAAAATATTCTTATTTTGTTAATCAATTTTAATTATAAGGAAATTTTAAGGTGTAGCAATCAATCAATATTGGAGAAATTCTTAGAAATTTTGTTAAATTGTTGTGATTCATTTGATTAATGATAATAAATTATTGAAAAAATTTTCTCATGCCTTTACTTAAAATATGTGTTTTATTAGATTTAGAATAGTTAATTTAGAAAATTATTAAAAAAAAGAAAAATAAAATAAAATTAAGAATTATTAACAATACTATTTTAATAAAGATGTAAAATCCTGATATGGAGAATCAAAATGGATTATAATTATATTATTAGCTAAAAAATTATAACTAACTTTAAAATAAAAATAATTAAATTTAGATCTAGGAATATTTAGAAAATCTCGTTTAAACTGAGTTTAATTTTTCTAAAAGCTTTAGAAATTTTAAATAATACTAAGAATTAGGCAAATATTTTAAATCTCTTTATTCACTTGCTATAAACTTTGAAAAAAGTGTAATAATTTAAAATGATATTGTAGAAAACTTTTTTGAAGGATTAAATAAATTAAAAGAACTAAAAGCACTTAAAGTAAATATTTAATCAGATTCTCTTATTGGATATGCCTTAGATATTACAATAAAAAATATTTTAAGATTTGATAATTTGGAATCTCTTTAATTAAATCTTACTTCAAATTTAAATAACCCCTAGTAGCTTCAATAATTAAAGAGACTCGCTAATTTAAAAATCTTTCATTTTACTTTTCATTAGAGTAATTCTATTGGTATTATGATTAATGATATTGGTATTGCTCTTGAGAGTCTAACAAGTTTAACGTCAATTCAATTAGAATTTGATGTAAAAGATATATAAACAACTTATATATAATAACTTATAAAAGGCTGTAGCAGTAGCTCAAGCTTAGTGTTATTCAAGTTACATCTATTAAATCATTTCTTAATACAAGAGGAATTTAAATTGGTTACTTAGTTTTTGAAAAGTTAGCCTTAATTATAACTTCTTTCTTTAGCTTTCAATATAGTTTCATTATTATAAAAAGAAGAAGTATCATAGTTTATAATGAGCATTTCTGAAATGAAACAGTTAAAAGAGCTAATTTTTGATGTAAATAAAAACAAATATGGCAAATAAATAGAATTGGGATTTTGGCACATGCTGCAATAATTAAAATTATTAACACGTCTTAAAGTTAAGATTTTAAAAGCAGATGATGGATTTCCTAAGAAAATATAAAATTCTTATAATGATTCTTTACTAATCATTGATGGATCTTAAGAAGGTTTACATAATAGCTTAAATTAGATAAGTAAATTGGAAAGTCTTTCTTTAGAATTGGACAGTATAGATATTTTTGGAACTGGAGGAGTTAAAAATTTTGGAGAAAATATTATTCCCTTAGGAAATTTAACAGAATTGAAATTTTCCCTTTAAAATTAAATGGAATATTGCAACGAAGCTATATAGAGTCTTAGAAATGCTTTTAAAGAAATGAAATAAATTTAAAAAATTTCGTTTTAAATAATTTCTAAAAATGTAACTAACTTTGAGGGATTGGAAGAGTTATGTGAAGGCTTGAATGAATTGATTAACTTAGAATATTTAGAATTAATTTTCAATTTCCTAATAATGAACTCAAAAGGAGGAATAGTAATAGGATAAACTTTATAAAAGCTATCAAATCTTTCTTAATTAGCTTTAAAATTTAAAAATTCTAATTTAGGATAAAAAAATATTGAAAGTTTATACTAAACATTAAAGAATCTAAAGAATTTAAAATCTATTTAACTAGATATTAATGATATTTTTTCAACCATTTTTATTTAATTAATTTAAGATTTAAATTTAATTAATTTCTAACTTTCTGAATTCATTATAATTAAAAAATTTTCTTACAATAATAACTTATCTGATTCTTTAGTAATTAGTGATTTGAGTATTAGCCATGAAAGTAAATACCTCAGTTGTATTGAACTAAAAGGAATAGTAGTATCGTTGACATACATTAAATACTTAACTACTGTTTGTATTTCATTCCCTAAAACAATTCTATCAAAATAAGAAGCTCTTATTACTGCATAAGGTTTAGCTTAGCTTACTTATATTCATAATATAAGATTAGAGTTTGCTATTAGTTTGAAGTATGAACATGAAGTTTGCAATATATTTTAGGAATATTTATCTAAAATAAAAAATTTATATACCTTCCACTTTGTTTATCCTTAGGATTATGAATTTTAATAAAAGTTGATTAGGAAAAATAAAAAGCTAGTTCATGTTAAGATTTAGGAAATCTATAAGTTTGAATGAAAATATTAAATTATATTACTCCTCTTATTTTTTTAAATCTAATTTCATCTTCTGATCAACAATAAAGTTTTATTTCTCCTTTTTAAAATATTTCTTGTAAGCAAATACATCTAATTAATATTCTAAATATCTGTTTTGTTTTTTTCTAAAGTTCACCTAAATTAGAATAATTTACTCTAAATTTTTATTTGATTACCATATTTGAAAAAAATCTTGTTCATATAATATGGTTATTTGATAATTATTTTTCTATTCAGATGAAATTGTAAGAGGAGATGTACAAGATCTATTAGCTCAAAGACTTTTAATACTTACTCTCTCTTTACACATATCACTACTCTCCTGTTTCAATAGATTTCTTGATGTATAGTGAAGTAAAAAATGGGAAATTTTTTTATCAAGATATAGTAAATATCAATCTGATTGATCTCAAAAATATTAACTTATATTGATTTAAAAAAAATAATAAATAATTTAAATTTGTAAAAAAATAATAAATTATTTAAATTTTTTTATGTCTAAATAAATTTCATAAATATCAAATTTAAATAGGAATTTCAATTCTAAATCAAAGATTGGGGGGGAGGGTCAAAAAACACCTTTTTTTTATAAAATTAAATTTTCAGCCATAAAACTTAAAATTTCTTTTATATTTTCATATAGAATAAACTTTTTTTACCTCTCTCTTAAATAATCTCTAAACTATATTCTATAACAATATTTAACAATAATACATAATTTACTATAATCTAACATTATTTGTTAAATCTTCTCATTTTCTTAACTACTTTTGAACTACTTCCAACTACCTTCTAATTTATCTAAAATATTTATAAAATATTATTACACATTTTCTCAATAAAGCAAATAATCTATCACACTTAATCTATCATCACAGACAATCTAAAATATTTAAAAATAAATTAAAATTTCTAGTATTATTCATATTAACTAAAGACTAAAGATACTATTAATATATACAAATATGTTTACATATATCTATTTTCCTTTTTAATTATTTTCATTCATTTTGATTTTGGTTATTAAAAGCCATAATTAGCTCCATTATTGCTACCTTATTATGAATTATTTAAAGAATGTCTTTTTTGTTATAGCTGCTACATTTAGTGTTAAGGTGATTAAGATTAAATAGGAGTTTTCTTATTTATTTTATAAAAATAACTTGCTATCTAAAAAATAGTTTGTAAAATTGAACAAGCAAGAGCCATAGATGATATTATAATAGAAGAGTCATTTTCTTCACTATTATCATAATTTAATTTTATATCATCTATATAGCCTTGAAGTCTTTCTATTTCCTTCATCATTTCTGCTTTACTGACAGATTTATCAGAAGAAATATCTTTTTTTTTATCTAATAATTCTCGAAGATTTTAGATTTCTATCTTCATTTCGGCTATAATAGCAGAATTTTCTAAAGAAATATCTTTTGTTTTAATACAACAATTTAATACTAGATAGGGTTATTAAATATTGAATGGCTAGCCTCCACCCGTAGAACTTGTAAAAGGGTTATACCAAAATTCATAATTTCCTTTAGGAGCTACTTTACTATCATGATATTCGCCCCCTCCATAAAGGTGATACCATGCCCCTTATCCTGTTCTATGATTATGGTTGGCCATTTCTTCAACAGTCTATACATGATAGTATTCTCCTCCTTTCTATTCAATATAAAACATTATACTTTATCCCCTTGTGTCAACTGTCTCTCCTGAGGATAATAAAACTCTCCCTGCTGATTTTGTATATTAACTCCAGTTTTCAGGGCAGGGAATCTCAAAGTATGCTATTTAGCCTACATCAGATGAACGAACAGTAGGAAAAAGAGAAAATGATAAAGACATTTTTTCCTTACTGATCTCATAATTACAGAATATAATGAATAAACAGAATTTAAATACTTTTATTAGAGACATTATTGTTAAAATTTGCTAATTAGTTCTATTTTACTCATTCTTAGAAGTAGTAAAACCTTACAAAGTTGAAAACTTAATCATTCTTTTAATTTTTTTCTTTTACTCGCTATTTTTTAAGATAGTTAGATTTTAAAAAATATTTATCTTTAATATTTAAATTTATGTGTTCATCATTTCGTAAGAATATAATTAATAATAAATTTAATTCTCTTTTCTCTATAAACTAATTTCTAATTATAAAAAATAAACAATAAAGTAATTTTTGTTACAATTAAAAACGAGAATTTTCTTAAAACGAAATTAAACGCCAATTTTAAATATTTGTATTTTTGATTGAACCAATAATTAATTTATTGTTTGTATTTTGGGTATTTGTTTAAGATGTATTTATATTTAAATTAGGTTAATATTAATAAAAATAAATTATTAATAGTTTTCTATCTAAACTAGAAGTCTTCTAGAAATTTTAATATTTTTTATGTAAATAATAAAAGTTTTTCATTCTTTAATGACATTCAAAAATTAAAAAATTTAATAATACAAATAATAATTTATGAGCACAAGATACTTTATTTAAAAATTCTGTAAATTAATTTACATTTATTTTGTTATATTAAATTACTAACTCAAATTCAATATGTTAATGACTATAATTAATTTATGAATTATAATTGCAACTACACATACTTATAAAGAAATAATTACAAGATTTTTAAAATCTAATGAATAAAACAAACATATTAGCATTCAAAAAATAGAATTGAAATGAATTAATATTTTAGTGAACAAAAACTATTATTTTAATCAAATTTTTTATAATTTTTAATTTAATTTACTAATAGTAAAGATAGACATTAACATTTATTTTTATATTTAATTTAACTATTGATAACTAATATTTATTACAACTTAGTAGATAGATCAAATATTAAAATTTTACTGCTTTTTTTGAGGGGAAAGTAAAGAATATTTATGAGATTATTTTTATAGTTAGTAATTATCAAAATCAAATTTATTATTATTATTAAAATTATTCTTTGATCCATTTATTGGAGAAATCATTCGTTATTTTCTCAGACTTGCATTAGAGGATGATTATCCATATTTCTTGAAATATTCTCCAATATTATTGTAACTAATAGGACTCAATGATTATTTTTTATGATTTTCATAAGATATCATTTAATTTGTTGAAGAAGCTCTATGGTGCCCATTTTTATTAGAAAGAAGAATCTTAAAATTTTATTAGACTTCCTCATCTTACTAAACACTTTTTTATTATTTTTAACCTTTTATTGTATGAAAACTCTAAATTCTAATTGGTTTTTAAATTATGTTTGGAGTTTTTCCCTTTTAATTCTCTGCTGTTTAAGGTTTTCTAAAGGTTTCAAAGCCTCCAAAAGATAATTTTCCTCTAGTTGTTTTAGTTGGTGAAGAAAAACGTGAGCTTAAATAGCCTTTTGCATTATCACAGCTTTCCATTAGAGAAAATTTGGCTGTAGAGGGTTTGAAAATATCTGTGTTTTCAAAATTAATTTTAATTTTTTTGTGGCATTTCTTAAATGGTACATAAGGAATTGTAATTTAGTGTGAATTGAGTAATTATGCTTATTCTCTTCTATCAGTTTATAAATTTTATAATATCTAGTTTGAATGTGAATGAATTTTATCAACAAATCTCCAATAGTTTGTAACATTCATACATTTTTACTAATGGCTTGATGATGCAGCATTCCATTAGGAATTTGAACTTTTTGAGGTGGGGGTTTCTCGGCTACTTAATTATCTTTTAAGTGTAAATTTAGGTATTTTATCTAATTCTAGTTTTTAAATAGCTATGGGTTAAAATCCACTTATTTTTGATGAAGATATATTATCATTATTATGTTGCCTTTTTTAATTGGATTATTTTTTATCTGAATTTGAATCCAATGAACTTGATCTCTTTTTATCATATAAACTTTGTTGATAAGCTAGAGATTCTAACATTTATTCTTCTTTTAAAGTTTCTAATTTATCATAGTATTTATCAGGTATTGATTCATCTGATGTTTTTTTCCTGATAGAGATTTTATTTTACTTTACTTCAATTATTTCATCTTAGAATTGAGTTATAGAAGATGATTGAACTTCAACCTCTTCTTTCTGGAGTTGAATGCTCTATTAATGAGTTAAATTATTTGATAATACAATACTTTATTACTTTCCTATATTCAATTCGCTTAATTTATTGGTATTTTAAGATTATAATATTGATATATTGGATTCATCATCTCTATCCTTATCCTTTTATTAATTCTAAGACGTTGTTTATTAATCTATTTGTAAATCAGTTTATTCTTCCTCTTTTTTTGGTAAAATCTTGGTCTAACTTCTTTAAAATATACTTGATTTTTCTATATTGTTTCTATTGTTTTCAGTTATTATCATAGTTTAGTGCTAAGTATTCTATCTATTTATTATTTTAGGATTCCTCTACAATGTATTCTTATTATTTAATAATTAATTATCCAATTATTTTATTAAAATAAATGCATTATTTACTTTTTCCTCCTGATGATGAATTATATTTGCACTTTTCCAAGAAGGAGTGTTAACTTGAGAATTTTATCTGGAATCATCTTTCCTCCTAGGTGTTGCTTCTGCACCATGTATCTATGTTCTGGATGGCGATTTTTCACTGTTTTAAAAATATTCTAACATATCTATCACATATGAAATTATTAATAAAATACATTCCTCCCAATTACTTCAAAATATGATCATAATAATACACATTTTATTATTTTATAAATTTTTAATTCAGTTTAAAATGTGTGTGTTAATATCTGAATTATATTTATTTGTAGGGGAGATAGATAGATTTTGATAGATCTTTCTATTAATATTGTAATACTCTTGGGTATTCTCAATAAGTTTTAAACTTGTTGATTAAGAAGGGTTTATAAAGGGAATTAAAATTTTATAATAAAGATAATGAATGTCTAAAGTCTTACTCAAATTATATATTGTACTGAGAACCTCTTCCTTATTTATTCAATATTTTAGCTGTTTACGTTTTTAAAATAATTTAATACTTAAACTTCTATCTCATAAGGATAAAATACTTCGTTTCATTTTAGCAGTGAATCTTACAGATTTAATGAATGATCCTGTACTAATTTGTGCTCTTGCAAATTAAGAAGAGAAATTAATATCTTCCTTTTATTACTCTAGCATTCTCCCATGTTAGGGGATAATCGAAAATGGATAAATTGCATCTACTCTCTAAACATAATTAGATTTCTACATGCCCTTCCAGCATTCTGCATAGCTTTTTCTTCTAAAAGCTTATCGCTTACTTTATTTTAACTCTTTCTGTTCTACTTCAGCATTTACATCCAATTGTAAACCTTCTTTAATTGAAGAGAATTATTAGGAAAGTCTACGATTAACATAAAGTTTTCCACATTTTTCCTCATTAATAAGTGCTGCAAAATACATCACTAAAATAGTTAAATTGTTAATTATTAGGATTTAATGATTTATTGAGTTTCTAAGTATACTTTACTTGATTCTACTTAATAGCTTGTTAATATTTATTTAGGAATAGATATTAATTATCTATAACTTTATGATCGATACTCACTTCTTCGATTCTATGTATAATATCATTGGAGATTGTTTTCTATCTTTTAATTTGCAAATTAAAGTTCAATCTAAATAATCAATCAAATATTTTTAGGCCCTATAATTCATTATATTATTCTTACATTATAATTACCAATTCTTACCTTCCTTTTCCAGGAGTAATTTAATTTTCTTCGCATATTGTTCGTACTTTCCATATTAATTTTGCGCTTTTTTGGTTATTATATTCCATTTCTTATTTAGTTGTAATAAATTTGCTTTTAACCATTTAAATATTAGTTTTATTCAGCCATAAGTTGGCAACAGTTTTAATTTAAATTCTATTAAAAGATTAATAATAGTATATTATTTTGCTAATAAATAACTTAAGTTGATGTCTAAATTTTAAACTAACTAATGATATAAAACAATTTAAATTTATTTTAATAGAATTATAAGTATTTTATTCAATCCACTTAATAGAATTTTTAATTTCTATAATTAAATGGATGAAATTATTTGATATCATTCTCACAATATCTTTTTATTTTGTTTTTTTTAAGAAAAATTACACAAGATTATTTTACTATCACTCAAAAATATAATTCATTGCATCTTTTTTTATTAAGTAATATCAAAGTTTAGTAACCCTAATAACTAATAGCCACAAAAGAATATCAATTATTAAAATCCATGATCTCAAATAAACTCTTCCCCAAAACATTACATTAATTAATAACACATTATTCATATATTTTTTATAATTTAGCCATTCAATAAAATTAAAAATATAACTTAACTTTAGAAAAGAATAAATTAATTGTGTAAATATTAATTTTTCAAATACTTAAATTAATATTACTCATTAAATTTCTATATATCTTCCATTTTTTTAATTAGAAATTTTAAATATTTTATATTATAATTAATATCGAATAATAAATTATTTAGTATTCAGAATTAAGAAAAACTTACAAAAAACCAATTGAACTTTTTAAATTTAATTTTAATAAAAATAAATAAATTTAATTTATAAGTTTGAATGCAAGATTGTTTCTAGTAGATCCTTATTGATACTCTATTACTACTTAACAATTTCATTTTTATAAAGTGTTTAAATAATTCATCACCTTATCTCAAAATTTTTTCAATACTTAATATTAAAAGACACTTTTTATAGTTTTTTTGTTCTTTATTTTTTTTAACTTTTTCTTTATATTTTATACATTTAAAAATTAATTTTATTAATATTAAAACGAAAAATATTATTATTCAATATTTCTATTATTAAATATACATTAAAAATATATAATTTTCATATTTCACCATTCTGGCATAGTCACGAATCAGGAGTAATATAACAGCATAATGGATTAAAGTAAAGAAATTATAGCTTATAAAATATAAATTTACCTCTTATTAATAAGGCTTTCTTTTAATTTTATATCAGCTAATTGTTTTTAATTAATATTTTAAGCAGAGAAACATTCCTTTAAGTGTTTTAACTCTGTCAGCTGAGGTTTAAATATGTAATAAATTTTGATTAAAACATATTTTACTTTCTTTCAACTAATAATGTTGATAAGACTTTTAAAATGAAAATTAGTAGTGTTCATAAAATTTAAAAAAGTTATAAAAGTTTACTAAATTAAGATATTGTCTAATAATGTTAAAACTAAACAAGGATTCTAACCGATATAGATATCTAATCAAATACAATGTGAAGAAATATATTTTTTAATGAATATTCAAAGAAAAATAAATTAAAAAAACTACTCAACTTTTAACATAATATCAAAATTTTATTGAATTCGTTAAATATGATTTTAGTTAGACTTAAAGAATCAGTAAAAAATATACCCTCTCCCTCTAGGCATTATTTAAAATTGCATGCAGTATATAGATTTTTTAAGATAAAAACATTGTCAAAATGTATTCATCAAAATTAAAGAAATAACAAAAATAATTTTCATCTTTTGCTTTAACTCTTTTAATATTAAATTTTCTTGACAAGAATTATAAAATGAATACATTTAAAATAGTAAAAATATAGAGATTTCATAAAAAATTAAGCATACATTGTTAAAAATATTTTCATTGCATTATATTTACTTTCACTAATTTTGGATATTTCATAATCATAGTTTTCGTCTTTAATCTGTCTTTAATATTACGAATTTAACCTCTTTTAATATAGTGAATTGCTTAATTAAATTAATAAATAAAAAATTAAAACTTACTAAATATTAAGGTTGAGGATAAATAATTTATTAAACTA
>JH651350.1:29340-81875 GCA_000260095.1 Tetrahymena borealis
TTTACTCTCTGATTAATTTAAAGATAGTTAATTTTTTATTAATTATTTTTATTTTACTCCATTTATTTAAGAAAAGCGTAAATTCAAATATAAAAATAAATTGTACAATCTATTAAAATTGAGTCATTTTAATAAGACGAGATATCAAAAAATTAATTAAAATTTTCAAACTTTTACTAATAGTGTACTACTGCAATACTTTTTGTTTATAATTCATATTTATTTTTGGATATTCGAGGTTTTACTTAAGATAGGTATTATAAATCAATATATTGAACTAACCTACTCTAAAATTATTTTATTGATGAGTTTTATAATAAATTATATAATGATTGATAGAAACCCTCCCTTTAAGATGAGTGTAAACAATAAATCTTAACCATATAAAAATTGTTCTTTTTAAAGGGTGAAAGATTTTGAAATTTTTAAGGGTGAAAACAAGTAAAATTAAAATTTTTCTTGTGATTTAAAATAAACAAAGCAAAAATCTCATTTTAGCCAGATAAAATCATAGTTACTAAGTAAAAAACTTAATGAGTTAATTAACTGTTAAAACATATCTGTTTCCACCCTTGTAAAATTTATAAAAATCTAAAGTAATAATATTGAAATGATAGTTATGTTAATATTTAAATAGTAATAATCTAGTGGTGCGATTAGCTAGTATAGATATTTCAGAATAATTAATATTTAGACAATACATATTACAGAATTTTTATTTAAGATAAATATATATCATATGATTAATAATAGATTTATTATTCCAAAAATATATTTTTTTTTGGCTTTAAATTATTTAAAAGTAAAGAACAAGAAGCATACAATATATTATTATAATATGAATTAATGAGAAGTTTTTAAATTATAGTTTAGATGAAAATAATTGAACATTATTTTGAAATAATTTGATAACCAAATATGAATGCATGCAGACTCCATTCAAAATTTAGAATCTTAAATACTTTTCCATTTCTTCATTATATTTCCTTTGAGGATTTTACTAACTTTAGTTAAAAGATAGACATTACCTTCTTCAAGATTAGCTCTATGTTCAAAGAAATCATCAGTGAGTGATCCTTTTTCAATCATCTCTTACATCTTTTTCTTAGCTAGGAAATTAGGAGATAGTAAAGAGAATTCCTTACTTTCTTCTGAATAATATTTTTAACCTTAGCTTAAAAGTGAAGGTTTCATTTTAAACTCATCTTCTGCTTTTTATCTATGTTCTAATAAGAACTTAATAACATGTCTTTTTATTTCTTCCTCATCATCTTTCTTTCTTATTTCGCGATATAATTATTCTCCCTTGGCTGTTTTAAATTCTATATCTAAGGGGATATCTATTTCTACTTCAGTTTATTGATTCTTTTTAACTACATCTTAACTTAATCTCTCAAATACACCTGGAACTGGACGAGCTTTAAAGGTTTTAAATTATTTCTGATTTTCTATTTGGATTTTCATGTTTAAGGATAAATTATCTTTAATAATAGGATTTTATGAATTCATAATACGGTTTTCTAGCTCATATCGAACATTTTATTAAGGAGAAGGTGAATTTTATAAGTTTGGAGGTGTCTAAAATCTTAAATTTTTTTAGTTTCTATAGTTTTATTAATTTCCACCTACCTATTATGCAGAAATATTATTTTAATTATAACTTTGATTTGGGTTTGCATTCGAAACTTATGGTACTAGCTTTGAAACTGAGAATGTTTGAGGATTAACTGAATTCTATTAATTTAATACTATACTTTTCTATTATTTTAGTTTCCTGTCTTGATTATCGTTTGGTAGTTGTTGTTAGTTTTATTATTAATTAGCTCCTCCAATTACTTAAAGAGAACTAGATTGTTACATCATATACTTCTATTATTAGGGAGATTGAAATGCTGTAGGAACAGGTCCCCCCATAGGAGTTTGAGGATTTATATAATTATTTTATCCATATTACATTGTATTGAAAGGTACTGAATTTCTCTTATCTGCTGATTTATCTTGCATTCCACCTACTCCACTATTAAAGTTATTTGCAGTTTAATTGAAATTAGCATTTGCATTATTGGTATTAACATTGTTATTTTAATTTACATTTTAGCTAGCATTATTATTATTGTTTATTTATTTATTCTATCTAACTCTGGCTTCTTCTTTTTACATACGTGAATCAAATTGATTCTTTTTCAATTTCGAGTAATACTTTACATCACCTTATTCTTTTCTAAGCTTTGCTTCAATAGTTTCATGGATTCTATTCTAGATTTTAGCTTTCCTTTCTTCCTCTTTTTTTATTTACTTAAGCAAAGTATCTTTACTCTATAGTATAATCTCAATAACATCGGGTTTCTCAATTTTTTTTCTAAATAAATTCAATCTTTATGAGAAATTCTCTATTGAAGGCATCGTTCCCGTCCTCTTACTTTCTTACATTATATTATTTGCAATTGATTCCCACATTGTATTCCTATACACTTTCTTATCCTACATTAAATTCGTATCACTTATACTTCCCTTTCCCGTTTGAGGTCTCATTGTTGATGTTGCATTAAATCCCATACCCCCTATTCCTCCAGTAATAGTTCCTCCCATTTACATATCATTTTTTATTTGTGCAACGGGAGTTTCTGCTTGAGCATTTATAATATCCTTACTAAATTTGATATCATCTTGCAATTCAGGATGGGTGAGTAGGAATCTAACCATTTATTCCTTGAAAAGATTAATATTCTTTTATTCCTCTGTTTTATAAATAAAGATATTAATATATAATAGAGAAAATAATATTATTCAATCATTAATCTGTAATTTTTATTCATTTTAAACTAATAATTTAGTCATTCCTATGTCTATTTATTTAATAATTTGAAGAATATTTTTAGAATCTCTTATTTACTATTTAATCCTTGATTATCTTCCTTCTCATCAAATGAACTTTCATATGAAAGGTCAGATCCTTCTGTATCATCTGAATCAAATTTTATGGGATTCGTTACTTTTTTCATTTCAAGTTACAGTTTCGTTTTCAATCTATCTAAATTTCTTTTTCTATTATTTTTATATTACCTTATATTTTCGCTAACTTTCTAAATAAATAGCCACTAATTTATAAAAAGAAAATAAATAATTAAGTTTTTGATTGAAAGTATTTTTTAAAAATATTAACTTGATTATAGACGTTGAAATCATGTATGGCTGTACACTCTGATTTATCAAAAATAAAGTAATGATTAAATAAATAAACTTAACAAATATTACTTCTTCTATTTATTTATGTTCTATTCCAATTTATATTTCTGATAGACTTATGTAGAAAGTAGAATATCAAATTTCTTAAATATTTTATTCAAAATTTACAAATTCAATTAACTAATTTTTTTTAAATATTACTAAATTTTTAATAAATTTGTATTTTTATGTTTTTTAATAACAAAATATTAATATATCATCTATAAAAATAAATTAGGGTAAGAGAAGGGATCAGGAATATTAGATATAATACTTCCTACTTTTAGATTAATCAAATAGGATACACGAAGGGTCTATTAGGGCTATGGTTATTAGAGTTTGAACACATATGTCTCAAACATCAAATTCTATGAATTAATTTTGGTAAGATTCACTCAAAAATAATAGTTCAACTTCTCCTATTTAAAAGATAATTTCCTTACTTAAAGATATGATATAATATCACTTTTAAATACTTTATTATAAATTATAATCAGTTAGAGGATAAAAGCATTTAAGATATGCCATTAATATTTTCTATTTAAACTTTAATTTTATTTTGGATTTGTTGAAATTATGAGTGTTAAAAGAATTACTTTCACTATTTCCAATAAAATAAATTTACTTAGTCCTATTTAAAGCCTTTAGCTGATAATTTAATCTGCTATCATAGCAAATAAAAATGTAAAATATTAATTTAGGTGTTATAAAATAGGTTAATTAATATCTTAATGATATTTTTTCAAAAATAATGTTTATGTTATAAATAAATATTTTTTTAAAGTAGAAACTTTAAAATATTAATCTAATTAGACACATATTTTAATTGAATTCAATTGTGAATAACTTAATCTTATGATAATCCTTAATTTAAACACGAAATACTTATATAAATTACAAATGGATGATTTTACTATATTTTTGTAATTTTTGTATCACTATTGAGTTTACTTACTTGCAATTTCCTTTAGACGTTCAACTTCTTCTTATTTCTTTTGAAGATCAGTCTTTTTGTGAATTTTATGGGGTTGATAATATAATACAATTAGATATCTTCCTGCAACATTAAAACCATTAAGATGTTCAACTGCAGTCTTTGCATCAAATATATCATCATAAACTACAAATGCTGTACCTTTTTTGTCTCCGCTTACACCTCTAATAATTTTAATGAAAAAATGAATAAAATATTTGGAATTATTAAAAGAATTTACTTTCTAATTTATCTAATTGGTCCATATGTGCCAAATACATCATATAATTCTTCTGCTGATATTTTATAAGGTAAATTTCTCACATAAACTACTCTGTTAACCTCAGGAGGTAATTTAACCTATTATAAAGTAATAATATTTAATTTAGTTACATTCTTTTGCTTACTATTATCAAATTTACTTACCACTTTATTGCTCATTTTACTAAAAAGAATAATTTATCTTTCTGACTATTTATCTTATAAAATTGAATGAATTAATAAATATAAATAATTATTATCCATAGATAGGCAAGTCTATTAATATAAATAGACTTTCTAAAAATACAGAGACATAGATCGATAGATATATATATTTACTTTCAATTTATTACAAAAATTAAATATGAAGTAGAAAATATTATTTATTCATTTTAATAATATATTTAATTTAATAAAAAATATTTGTAAATGCTAAGGGAAGTAAAATTAATTACTAATTTTTAATGAGAAATCATAAAATAATTTAAATTTTAAGTTAATAAAATTAAAATATTTCAGGAAATAAATGATTCCAAACAATGATATAATTTTAAAAAATGAACTAATAACCATTTATAAAAAATATTTTTAAACATTACATTACTTTCATTAATTGTTTATGAATATTTTTAAAAATTTAAAAAGAAATTTTAGTTATCTGTTGTATATGAAAAGTTTATTCTTTAATTCATTACATAAGGTTAGAGCGATGTAGGATAAGATCAATAATCTAAAAATTAATAATTGATTTTAGTTAGGAGCAATGAATTCATTTAGTAATCAAATTGAAATGATTAAAAAAAGTAATTTAAATCATATAAATTATAGCAATATTCGTTTACTCTTTCTATCAATCAATCAATTATTAGAAAAGTAAAGGAGGTCTTTAAAGTTGGAAAAATATAAACTACTTACAAGGTATAGGATTTATACAAAATAGAATAGTTTGACTAATGTAATCCTAAATAGTTCCCATTTAAGCTAGATGTAACTAACTCTTTTTATTTACTGGGTTAATTAATGCCCAATTCATCTTATCTAATATAGAAGGTAGAAGAGTTGAAACAAATTCATAATCATCATCATAAAGTCGTTAATTAAGCCATCATAATTCTCAACCTCACAGGAATTAATCAAGTGAATATAATTCTAGAAGATAGTAGTAACCAAATGGCTCAAGATCTATTTCTTCTTAAAGGAGTTAAAACATAAATTCAGGTCGCAGTGGAGGTGGAGGAAGTGGTATAAATCATTATAATAAATATCTTTGAATTAATTCTGATACAATCAAAAAATTTAATAGTTGCTTAGTCTGAAAGAGGGTCGCAGTTGCAGTTGAATTAAGGACTTAATTAGGTTTCAACAGGATCTTAATCAATAAATGGAGTTGTAGGAGTGGGAGTATAAAACAGTAATAGTGTTAGAAATAATAATCTAAGAGGTTAGAGTACATCCTCATAGTAGAATAATAATAGATCAAATCGCAGCTCAAGCATTTAATATTCAGAAAACCTTTCAGTTTTTCATGAGAATACTGCTATAAATTAAATATACAATTAAGAATGGGAGTACAGAACATTTGTGCATTATTTTGAATTAGTTTACCACCAAATCATAATATCTTTATTTTCATTTCTTGTATCAACTGTTTATCTTTTTACCACCTCTTATATCATCCCTATGACTCTCTTCTTCATGTATGATATTATAAGTATTGTTCGCAGTTCTTATCGACTTACACTCTATACTTGTAAAAAAAACTAAGTGAAATGTAAAGTCATCATGCTCGAAATTATTGCTTTATTGGTTGCCAAAGTAATTTTATCTCCTTAAATTGTTTTAGATATCATAAATACATAGACTAAAATTTTAAAGAATAACAACTGAACTCCTCCTTAATAAATAAACAAACAAACAAACAAAGAAACAAAACAAACGATCAAAATAGAAATAACTTACTTAATTCTGGAAAAACTTAATAAATAAATTCAAATCTCTAAAAACTAATAAAATAAATAGATTTAGTCTCTAAAAAGAGAATGATTTTTAATGAACATTAAATAAATTAAAACTGAACTTAACTAAATATTTAGCTTTAAATCAATTATTTACTAATTTTATTATGATATTAGATTCTTACTATAATTTACATTGAGAGCAAGGCATTCAAATCACTGTACATTATGATACCCATAACTACATATTGCTTATTAAGATTAATCATATATAGAATAGAGAAAAAAAGTGAAGACTGCAACTCTATCATAAACTTTGTAAACAATTTAATCGATAAACTAAGATTTTTATAAAAATATTAATTATACTTTTATGAAAAAGTTTATTCTAGGATATAGACTATTTATTTTATTATTTTGCTTTTCAGTGTGTCTTAAAACAGAAAGTTTAGTTTCGTGGGATTGGCAATAAACTGTTTGGTCTTATTGGGTTATATTCTCAGTATTGATTGGAATATCCTTTGGTTCATTTTTAATGCTTCTCAGCAAATTATTCTAAGTTTGCTTATAAGAAGCCGAAATATTCGAATGTAATAAAAAAAAATTAATATTTATTTGTAATAAAGGTTTATAAATTGAATAGTAAAAGGTATAATATGGGCATTCTTTAATATCTCTGGACTTACTGCTGGATCATGCTTATTTTTATTTGGGATAGTTTAGCAATTAGATAATGATAATCAAATTGTATTATAAATATTCTTATACTATGTAATTGGGTACTTTACTCTCTATCTTATTTTAAGTACTTATTGGAGAAGCTCAATATTGTAAACTATTTCAAAAGCTTGAAAGACAAATAAATATATTTTTTTTAATTAATAAAAGGTTTTATTTAAAATCAATGTCTTCTTTTGATCCTGAGTATGTAAGAAAATAATACTAAGAGAAATTAGGTAACCCAGGGAATGTGAATATTTAGATGCTAGTTCAGCAATCATTCAATAGATAATAGAATTAATAAAATTAAAATGGATAGAATTAAACCAACAACATAAACAATTAAGACCCATAGAATCCTAACTTAAATAACAACAATAATATTAGGGATGAAATAAAAGGAGAGAATTAATAAGAAAAACAATAAGATTAGCCATTATTTATTCCTAGATTTTTGGAGAAGTTGACTAATACATTTTTCAAAAAGACAGACCCGAAAATGAATCCTAATGAATATTACAAATAAAAGCAAAAAGAGTTAGAATAAAAATAGAATGAAAAGAAATAATAGTAATAACTAAAGAAATAAATATCAAAAAAACAAATAAAGAAAGATGAAGAATCTTAATTGTCTTAAGATGTGCAACAATTACAAAGCTAGAATCTTAATTCAATAAATTCAAAGAAAAATTTAAATGATAAATAGAGAAGATCTGCATCATCTATAGTTTTTGATTACAGCAGCTTCTAGCAAAACTCTAATAGCAGGTTTGGATTTACTAATGAACTCATAACATCTCTGAAAAAAGGAGCTAATAATATTATGAAGAATATACCTTTCACTAAAAATTCTTCAGCTATTTCTTCTTAATAGGGTTTGGATACAGAAAATAGAAATGATTAGTTCCAAATCCCTAATACAGAGAGTGATGAATTAAATTAAAATCCTAATAAACCAATCAATGAAGGAGTGATTGAGTTTGAGACTGAAGAGTCCGATAGGCCATAAAATTAGGTTTAAAATAACATTTAAAATATATTGATTAGTAAAAGAAATAAAGAATAGCATGTATCTATAATAGAAAATCCAGTATAATCAGACGTACCTAATATAAAAAATTAACCAAATTAATAAGTCGGTTATTCAGAATCTATTGAAGCCTATTATGCAGATTATAAAAATAATTAAAATAACAACAAAAATAATACTCAATAATAGCCTATTGAATTAATTGAACACAACAGTGATGACGAAGGTTAGTTAAATACTATCATAGAGGAAAAGAGTATTTTAGATTAAACTAACAACAATAATATAATGAATTAAATGTAATAGAGAGCAAGAAATCTAAGCCAATATGATGCATATTACAATAATTAAGGTAATACTATTTTAAAAAATAGAATCTCTTTATTTATTTTAAAGTTCAGTTTGTATTCTATTGATAAAAATTATTTGAATTAATTTTATTAATTAAAATCTAACAATCCCAAAACTTAGATAGAAAATTATTTTAACTATTCATGACCAATAATAAAATATTTAATTTTATTTTAAAATACATAGGTACTGGATAACTGGATAATACCTAAAAGAGCCCTAAAAACTTCTTATTTGACAAGAACAATAATCCTATGATAAGCCTAAAAGAAAGAGAACCTGGAGATTTCCTCATTTAGGATAATAATAATCCAAATTAGCATAGAAGGTTCTTGAGTGCTTAACTTAGTTCTTAGATAAACTTTAATCGCCAATAATCCCTTCTTTTGCCTCAATAAGATTCTACTAATAAATTACCTCTTTAACCTTTTGAAGAAGAGAGTTCAATTTGTGATCAATCATAATAAAGCAAATGCTAATAAGATTAAAGCTCAATGATGTCTTGTAGCAGAATGGATAAGTCTACAAATACTTGCCTAGTTTGCTTTGATAAATAACCCGATTCTGTTTTCATGGATTGCGGACACGGAGGTATTTCATAAATCCAATAATTCTTCATTTTTTTAAAAAAATTTAAAACAAAAGATTATAGTTTTACCGATTGGCTATTATTAGGGTTTATGATTTGGTAAATAAAAAAAGGATGAAATCCACCCAAAAAAAATAAAATCTAAATTATTAATACATCATCAAAATAATTTAACTCAAAATAACGTCTCTTTTAATTTTTTATGATAAATGCATTGTTTTTTCTTTTATTAATTTTTTTTATCTATTATTATATGCAATTCGAACCAGTTTCTAGATTATATTTATAATAATCTATTCGAATTAATTGAAAGATGACTATGATGATGATGATGAAACATATTCATATTACTTTATTAAAGAAAGGCAATATAACTATCATTTTTATTTTAATCTCTTTAGTAAATATGAAAGATGCTTACAATATCTTCATTAATAATAAAGATAATTTTAAAAAAAAGAAACTGTTTTTTTTTAGATATTTCTTTTTAGGATTCTCTTACTATATTAAAAATAATTAAGAAAGGATAAATATGGGTAATTACATAGATTTATGAGGCAAGGAATATCAATTTCATCGATTTACTCCAATTTATGCTTTATTTGACATAGAAATTGAAATACTAAGAAAAATGTCAGTTAATTGAAAGGGATGGATTTAAAAATCTAATACATAAATTATTATGTAATAGCAATTAATGATGCGTAATATCGCAACAGCAATATAATTATATTTACATTCTTAAATTATTTCATGAAATAGAAATTCTTTTAATTTCTTTTTCTTACCCTTCCTTCCACTCATTTAAAAAAAAAAATTGAAAATCCCTTAACTTTTTTATTCACTTTTGTTTTATTTATTTTCATGAATTTTAATTATGGAAAAATATATATTCGCCTATTTTTTCTACCATCCAGTGTAATACAATAATACATTCATCCCCTGTTATTAATTATTGTTAATCTCCCTAACATATCCTTAATATTACTTAATTTAATCTTCTCTAGAGCTTCTTTAATCTTTTTTTATCATAATTCAACAAAAATACTGTTTGTTGACTCTATTATTAGAGGTTATTTTAATTCTACATCATTTATCCAAAATATCGTATTCCCAGCACAAAATCTACTTATAATTATGTAAATTTGATTGTAATAAACAATCAATTATCAAAGAGATTGGTTATAATGAATGGTTAATTTGAAGGGGATCAAATATGCATTATCTACATTTGAATTAAGCAATAAATATATCATTTCTGAATTTTAAATTTTCCTTAAGACTTTGCCTTAAAATTATTAGTATTTTAATGTAAATTTCTTTAATATAAAGGTGTATGCTATGATTGCTCACTAGAAATATGGAAGAAAACTGGTGAATGTTACCTTTGCAGATTGGTAAATATCAAATTTCTATATTAACTGATCATTCGAATATTAACTTAAATTCTGTTAAAATAATCATATAGAAAATAGTTTAAGTTCTCCAAGTTGATTTGAAGAGTAAAGTATATGGCCTAATTAAGGTCATATCCTCCACATAAATGGTTCAAAAAGAAGTGGATGAGAGCTAATAATCATCCCACCCTCCATTAGAAGAAATTTTAGAAGATCATTTAGAATAGGAGTGATAATGAATGTATGTATACTTACTTAATAATAACTATAACAAAATATCAACAATAATGATAAAGACCTTTAAAAATACCCTAAATATTTAAATGTTAAAAAAATATATAAATAAATAAATGGCTACAGGAAGAGATTATTCTGTAATAAAAAAAGAGCATCGGAATATAATTGAATGCTATTAATATAACATTAGAAGATTCTTAGATTTAGATCCAGTAACAATAGAAACAATTATTTAGTATTGAATAAGATATCTATCCTTGTACCATAGATATCCTTTTCTTAATAAATTATTTGATATGTCATCTTTTTAAATTGGTAAAAATTGAGCTAATTAAATACCTTCAATATGAATTAATGATCAAGTAATGAGATCTAATTTAATTAGATTACTTTTTACCCCATTAAAATGATTTAATATGCTCTTTAATATATTTTCCTTTCAAGATAATTAACGAAAATAATAATAATTTATTAATGGTCTCAAAATCTAATTTATTGATTTTAAAAATATTGCCTATCAAGATTAGATTTTAAAAATACATCAAGAGTAGATTTAAAATGAGTAAATATTCAGAAAATTAATACTTATGATTATTATGATTTGTATTAGAGTTTTAATGTTCATTCTTTAGTTGAACTAAAGCAAGCTAGTTAGTTTGTTAAATTTTTAGATAAAAGCATTTTTAATAAGTATTAATTTGCGATTGAAAATGATTTAATTGATTTCTTGATATTGATAAATGATATAAAAATAGTTAAAATTAAACTCGATATTCTGGGACACTAATAGCAATAATTAACTCTAACCCATGGAGAAGATTTTATTTCAACTATTAAATTGAAAGTTAGAGCTATAATTAAATATTTCTTGAGAGATTCTTATATTAAATTCTTCTACCTTAATCTTTAAATAATTTGTATTGAATACCCTCATATATATATTCTTTTAATATCCATTTTAAGGATTCTGTCTAATTTCCTAAATATCCACTCTTAAATATAATATTCTACTTCTAACATAAATGAAAAGCTCATTTGAAATCAACAATTTTTTGATTCTATTTAAATTTGGGCATGGTTAACAATAAATCTAGAATCTTGTGTCTCTTTCAAATCAAACTTTTTTATTATTGCATGAATAATTTGTATGCAATTTACCTATAAAAAATACTAAGAACGAGAAGATTAATCAAATTTAAATTTTTGATAATTCAAAATTAATTGGCCTCACCCACAGTCTCATTCATTTTTAATTAGATTCAATTTTTATATTATATTTTAATGAATTTTAATTTAGGTGAATTTGAAAATAGTGATGAATAAATGCATCATCAATAGTAAATTCTTGTTAACTTTAATGCGCTGTAAAATTACCTTGCATCAAATTAAGAATAAATAGCAATTTTGATTATATGAAAAGATTTATTTACTAATCCCATTTGAGTAATTAAAGAGTCTTCATTTCAAGAATAATGAGAGAAGATAGCATACTTTAAATAGTTGAAATTATATAGATTAGCGAAGATCTACTTTCGAATGATTTAGATACATTTTGTAGTGGCTATAAGAAAGTCTAAATTAGATAATTAAGGCATCTATTACATTACAAGAATTACTAAATGAATCAAAACCTAAATCATTCATTCGCTAGTTGTCTTTTTAAGCCTTAACAATAGAAAGGAAAAAAAAAAGTAGATAGTACTTTAGAGCAAATTAAAGTTTTCCTACTATTTCATAGTAATAATTATTTCTTCTATACGTTAGAATTTTATTAGGTTATTTTTAGATAAAATACCCAAAATGTTAATTATTAGTATTTCTTGCAAGAAATATTTTAAGATTGAAAGATAGGGATGCTAAATTTAATTTATAATACCAAATTTATGATAGCGCATTAATATGATAGGCATTATTATCATATAGAGTCTAGAATTAATTCTTCTGATCAGTTGTCTTTAGGAAGGTAATAAAGATTGAGTACTTATATTGTTTTATAAAAAAAAATTTCCGCTCCTTTCCCCAGTGTATTGGGAAATAATAAGAAATGAAAATCTGAATGAAGAACATAGAAACAGAAAAATAAATAAAGAGAGAGACAATAAATTTCTCATAGAAAAATAGGTTCTAATTATATAAGAAATTAGTATGCGCGAAAAGAAATTTAGTGTCAGAATTTTAAAGCATCTATCTCTATCATGAAATAAGTATAAGGAATTTATATAGTGTCTATGATGGGTACAATCTAATTAAATTTCGTCAACTGCAAAGAATTGATAAAAAATTTTAAAACCAAACAAAAATTAATTCAAAAACACAAAAAAATCACAAATATTTAAAACAATCAATCAACCAAGCAAACAAGCAAACAAAACTATTCAGTTTTACTACAATCTATATCCATTTAATTACTAACAAGATACAATACAATTTATAAATGAATTTTGAAGTCGAAATGAAGAGTATTAAAGAATAAACTGCCTGCATCGATATCGATGACATGGAAACTATGAGAACCATTGGAAAGGGTAAGACTTGCATCGTTAAGACTGCCAAGCTCCCTGACAGTGATAAGATTTATGCTATCAAGCAATTTAAGAGCTATGCCTCTGCCATTTAAGATTTAAATAATGAAATTACTTCTCTCCAAACTCTCTAACATGAAAATATTATCCAAATGATTGCTTTTGATAAGAAGAATGTTGTCTTGGAGTATATTTCCAACGGTGAATTATTTGACATCGTTGCCAAGAAGAAATTCTCTGAAAGAGTTGCTAAGTTCTACTTTAGATAATTAATGAATGCTATTCAATATATTCATGAAAATAACTTTGCCCACAGAGATATTAAGCTCGAAAACATTTTAATTAATGAAGAATTCAACTTGAAGCTTGCCGATTTTGGTTTTGCTTCTAAGGTTACTCAAGGATAAAAGTTCGAAAGAATTATGGGTACTGAAGGTTACATGGCCCCTGAATTACAAGCCAGATAAAAATATGATGGAAAGAAGGTTGATATCTTTGCCTGCGGTGTCGTCTTATTCTCTATTGTCAATGGTATGCCCCCCTTCTTCAAGGCCACCCAAAGTGACCCTTACTACAGATTCTTCGTTGATAATAACTTTGAAGGATATTGGGCTAATCTTGCTAAGAAATATAATAACAATATTTCTGATGAATTTAAGGATTTAATTAACAAGATGTTATCTTTTAACGATGAAGAAAGAATCTCTGCCGAAGAAGTCCTCAACCATCCCTGGTTACAAGAAGAATCTGGATGTTCATATGAAGAAGCTTCCAACTTTGTTAGAGATATCGTTGCCAGTAGCAATTGAAATTAATGAAACAACTTGACTGTATGATATTTGATCATAGAAAGATTCAAGATTAATAATTAATTGCCTCTACTACATCGAAATCTAATCAATTCTGATTATCCTCCTCTTTTAATTAAAACTAATAAACTACTTACCTATCTCTCTCTCAAAAATTTTCAACTCTTTTCTATTACCAATTCTCCACAAATTTATTAAATTAATAACTAATTAAATCACAAACTATAAATCTACAACAGCAAAAACAAACTTTAAATTATTTATAATAAACCAAAAATTAACTGTATATATTTATTTTCTATATTAATATCACTATAAAATTCTCATTCTTCAAAAATTCTACTGCTTCAATCTATTTATTATTCTTCTTATTTCAACTGAAATTCTTTAAAAAAATTATTTTCGATTTTAAAGAATTAAATTTAATAAAAGTATTTTTTAATAACAAAATAAGTTTAGGAATTATACCTGAACTTATATGTATCGTATTTACTTTTTTGTTTATTTTTTTGGAACATTTAAAATTAAGATATTAGTTCATTTTAAGTTTCTAGAATATCTTGACTTATTTAGGATTATATTAATTCTTTAAAATTTAGTTAATTTTCTTAATAAGATTAAAAGCATCCACAATTAAAGATGATTATTAATTATAATATTGAATTAAAAAATTAAGTTTTTTATTAATTTCTGATAATAATTTTAATTAAATTCAAAATAGACTTGTTTTTAATTTGAATTGCAAGTTTTTCAATTTTTTGATTATGATCATATCAAATCTTTTTAAAATAGTAGGCAAAGTTAAATTTATTTTTATTCAATTCAATAAGTTTAATTTTTCAATAAATAGTCATTACCCTTCTTCATGATAGATATATTAATTTTCAATAAATTTATCTATTAAATAACTCATTTTATTATTACACTTTATAAAATAATTATTTTATAAGTATTCTTTATTTCTTAATCTGTAAGACAATATAAATATGTATCCTATCCAAATTTATTTCTTAAACTAAGGAATTAAAAAACAGAATTATTTATTTATTCAGTTTGACAGAAAGAAAAAACGAATCAATTAATTATGAAGAAAAATTGAAGCTCTTTCTTTTAAAATAATTAGACAAAAGTTTTATGGTTACCAAGGGTTAATAAGGGATTGGATAGTGAAGAATTAATAAAAAGCAATTAAGATATGTAATATCAATTAAGATTCGCGAGAATGCAGCCAAAGGTGCGAAATAAAAATTATTAATTCTATTTGCATGGAATCGTAGATTATATAAAAATAAAAAATTGATTATCAATCAAAAAATACTTATTTAATTATTTTCATTAACATCAATTAATCAATCAATAAGAATAGAAAAAGAAATAAGCAATTTGTTTTAGAAATGGCATTGTCAATGACATCAACAAATAGATTAGGTGTTACCTAGCATGATACTATGGATAATATCAAATAGATTTTCTGTAAGGAATTCGGTGTAGATACTTCTGAATTTTAGATGCGTAAAGAAGATTTAGAAAGAACTCCCAATTCTCATTTCATAGATGAAATATTCCCACCCACTAAGGAATCTCTTTGCCACAACTGGGAAGAAATTACTGATCCTGGTACTAAAAAATCTTGGTCTTTAATTGAGTGGTTGAGACCTTGTCAGTTTTTGAAGCTTAGTCCTGGTGAAAAAGTGAAATTATTTGACACAATTGAACCAAATGATATTAAATAGGGTATTTTGGGTGATTGTTATTTCTTGTCATCATTAAGTTCTCTTGCAGAAAGGGAATAGCTTATTAAAAGATTATTCGAAACTAAGGATTATCAAGAAAATGGACTTTATGCAATTTGGATTAATATCGATGGTGAGTGGAGATTAGTCGTTATCGATGATTACATTCCTTGTAGAAATGGATAACCTGCATTCACTAGGTCAAATGGAAATGAATTGTGGGTCCTTTTATTGGAAAAGGCTTATGCTAAAGCCTATGGATCTTATTACAAAATCGAAGGTGGTAATCCTGCTGTTGCTCTTAGAGATTTAACAGGAGCTCCTTATGTTAATTTTGATGAAAAAGATCCTGAAAAAATGTTTGAATTCTTGGAATTACACGATAATAATGGTAAAGGTGATATTCTTACTTGCTACACCCCCTCCACTGAAATCAGGGAAGCCTAAATGGATGTCGGTCTTTACTCTGGTCATGCTTATTCAATCTTAGATGTTAGAAGAGTAAAAACTTAAGATGGTAATGAGCATCGTATCCTCTGTATCAGAAATCCTTGGGGGTATTTTTACAATTTTATTATTTTATCTCACCATAGATAGTAGTTGTTAATTAGATAGTTTTAGCACAAGCAAATAATCTATTAGCATAATTATTGTAGTTTCTTTATAGAGAATTTTAAAATAGAATAAAAAGTTGCTTTTTTTAGTGTTATTTAAATAATTCCTGTGGTTAATTGATCTAGAAGGGAATAAAAATAACTTAAAGTTGATCAAAATTTTATTTTAGAGTGATAAATTTAGCATCTCACTAACATTACGTTATTTTTAAAAGAAACATAAATTCATAATTAAATATATTTAAAAGTAAATATATTTCTTTCATTATAAAGTAAGGGTGAATGGCAAGGTGAATGGTCAGATAATGACAATAAAATGTGGAATAATTATACTATGAAATAAGTTACTACTTTTAAGAGAGAAGAAGATGGTTCATTTTGGATGGGTATTAATGATTTTTGTAAATACTTTGAAGGTGTTGGTGCTTGCTAGATTTAAGGATCTGCTAAGTACAACTCTATATCTTTTAAGCTTTAAAATTCAACTTCAGCAATTATCAAATTACAAGTCTTGCATAACACTAAGCATTTAACTATATCTCTCAACCAAAAAGATTAACGTCATTATAATAATGATGAAAGCAAATACAAATATTCATTTGCTACTTTGATAATGGTTTAAAAGTAATAAAAGGGATTCAAGTGGGTTGGAGGTGAATTCGATGTTGAAAGAAATATGATGATCAAGACAGAGAACTTACCTCAGGGTGAATATTATATTCTTGTCGAAATGATGTGGTGCTAAACCCATTATAGAAATTTAGTTGTTAGTAAAATATACAAATTTTCTTATTATTTATTTATTTAAATTATAATTATCTTCATCAATAAAAGGTTGCTATAGTGATTAAGAAACTAAATTCTCATTCATTCAATAGGGTATGGACTTCAACCAAGCCCTACACCAATCAATTAAATCTTATTGCTTAGAAAATGTTTAAAATTCTGTTGGAAATCCTAATTCTAAAATTAAAATTAATAAATACAATGGTGATTAAATTGGTAGAATCAACGGTTCCGATTTTGGCCTACTTTTCTTCTATTTCTACAACTAATCTTGGAATACTTGCTTATACTAAAAGATAACATTCACCAAATTAGCTGGATATGATCTTCCTAAAGAATACAGTGGTAAATCTTTTAATTAATTTTAAATTCTCTTTACTAAATAAATAAACAATATGACAAATAGACAAAGACAACATAGAAATAGCCATTCCACCTTAGAAAGAATAAGTTTTTGTTTTAAAGTTTAGTGCAATCAAAGATTATAGAACTGAATATAGCTTTAAATCAAATATGTAAATGATGAACAAAGATTAGTGTCCCATTACTCCTAACCCCTCGGTCTTCTTAGCAAATATATGGGAAAATGAATTATAGGTATAAGAAAATACAGCAGCTAAGGACAGAAAATTATAATCAACTAATTTCTCATTAGGTCAATAAAGTGTTGACTCTGAATAATCTTCTGTTTCTGTTATGAAATGTGAAGTCTCTTTAATTAACGCTCTTGCCTCTTTAGTTGCCCCATGCAGTAAATGATTTTATTTAATAAAATATTTGTTAATATAAATTAAAATATTTGAAATTATAATTTAATAATATTTTAATAAAAATAGTTACTGACTGGTCTAAATATATTTTTAGATTCACTATTGTGTTTTTAGCCTTCTTACTTTTGTTCAGCTTTGACAATTGCAATTTCTTTGATGTAAATAAATATATTAATTAGAGTTTAAGGAATAAGTAATAAAATATTTATATTATTTTCTAGATGATTATTGTTATGACTTGCTACATTCTTTTCTAATGCCAAGTTATGACAAGAAATAGACTTAGAAGAATGCTTTTGTTAATTATGCTTTCTATTGCATCATCATTTACATGGTTCATCTTATATCCTAAGGTATTAAATTGTTTTTTAACTTTATCAATCTAAATATTTAAATACTTACTTACTTACTTAATTACTTAAAAATAGAAATGGAATTCGGTAGATGCATAATATGATATGATTGGAAAAGGAATGTAATTCTTTATTCCTATTATTGAACTATCCTTCATTGTTATCAAAGTAAATACTTAATTAAATTGATTTATTAAATTAATTCAAATTCTAAAAATAATTAGTTTTATTTATGCATATTCTACTGGAAATTATTCGTAAACTATGATGAATTAATTCATGAAGTTTACAATCGTTTCAATCTAGATTCTAAGAAAGAAATTATGACCAAAGTTTGATTTATCATACTAATCAAATTTAAATTATTAGGAGTTTTGAAATTATAAAGGTTATTTTTATGTAAATAGATTTTCATATTTTGTTTATTTGTTTGTTTGATTATCAAATTTTATTAAGCTTACCTTTATTCTCTTTCTTTCTATCTTTTACTTTCTTTTATTTTATGAATAAACCCATATTTATTATAGTTCTAAATATGTGTTGTTCTTATTTTAATATTAAAGAAATAATTTAAGTTTTTAAGTAACTGCATAAAGATAATAAAAATTATTCACATTTTTAATTATTGAAAGTAAGTACATTAATAAATAAATAGATATAAATTTACAATAATATAAAATATTATCTTCATCATTTGGTTTCATTAGGGGTACCATGAGCAATACGTTCTTCATACGATTGGACATCCTTATCTTTAGAATTTTTATTGTGTTAGAAATAAAAGTGATCAAGCATGACAAATATTTATTGAATCATAGTTTTTTAACCAGTATATTATTTTCCAGTGTATGGGAATACTTTATTTTTAATAAAATAATTCTATATGTGAGGTCCAAGCAATAAATCTAGGATAACATGTTTTTCTACATATTCAATGAAGGTATCTTTTTCAGTATAACTATCTCCTTAAATACCTTATTCAGTCATTGTAGGACTTCCCAATTTCTATTCTTTCATGTTATCATTTTATTTCTAAAATTTTTTAAGGCTTTCCTTAAAGAAATCTTCTTATAAGAATCTATTTAGATTTTAAGGGGATTTAGACAATGTTTTCCAATAATCTTCAATTTCATCAGTCATATGTCTATCTACTATAGCAAGGACTTTTTTAGAAGTATAACATGAGTTTCTTATAGTTTCAGTAATATAAGCAATTTTAGGATAAATAAATAATTCAGGTTTGAGTAATAAAGGATCGAACATAGTCTTGGTACCCTGCTCTTCAATAACTTGTTTATATTAATTGAAAATATCCTTCAATTCACTTAGTGAAATATTCTTATTAACATTATCTCTGTACTTGATGTAAGGATAATCATTGACTACCAAATTGCAATCGATGTGAGGGTTATTATAAAGATACAACAATGGTGTAAGAAAAGTATCAACCTCATAGTTTTTTGATATATGATTCTATGTATAGATGAATAAACTGCCAAATTCAAATATATCCTAGCTATTGATAATACCTCCACTCATCATCTAATTCAGACTATCACTATTTAACATTATATCATACAAACTAGTTGGATCTGGATTTGCATAGAATTTATAATCGAATTTCCCCTTCACAAAACGATTCCAGGCTTCTAAAAACTGAATCTTTGTCCTAATAAAATAGGGCATATCTGGAGCCAGTTGAGTAGTAATAATACCAGGCTTCAAATTGACCATGCAATCTATTTTTTCATTTTAAAAGAATTGTTTTAAAATATTTAAGTAATTATTTAGTTAGGAAAATTATATCTAAAAAAAGAAAGAGTCTTTTCTATTACAGTAATTAATTTTAAAAAAAAGAAAGCTCTTCATTTTTTAAATCATTAAATTTCTCATTTATTAGTTTTAACATGATTATACTTTTTTGGCTTAATTGTATTTAATAGACTATTCAATTTAAATGCTATCAAAAATTTACCATGTACAAAAGAAGCATGCATGGGATCTCTCTTTTCAACTCCTAGTAAAATAACATTAGATTTAGTTGGGGGATAGATGAGATTTTTAATAACTAGGTTTGCAGGAATATCACTCAGCTACTCCTCTTTTATTTCTTTATATGATTCAAATTCTTTTAAGAGCTTTAATTCCTTTTCTCTGCGCTCTTTTCTTTCTTTGAGCTTTTCTTCATCTTAATTGAACTTTTAAGATATTGAATCCTACATTTTTTTCATACGAGGATTTTAGAATGTTTTCCATTTCATAATCTTCTCACTCTAACAGAAGAAGAATTACAATTCATGGGTGATTCTATTTGATAACCTTTGATGCTATTTAATGCTAGAAATTAATGATTTTGAAATCATGTCTGGGTACTTTTGTATTTTTATTTTTCTAAAGATAATCTTTCTTTCTTGATAATAAAATACTGCTACTTCTATTTACTTCTAATTGAAATGTTAATATTTTTGAATTAATATTTTTATATCTATAATATACAAATCCTATCTTTTTAAAAAATATTTCTTCTAATAGAACTTTTCAGAAATCCAGCTCAAACCACTAAAAATTATATAATTAACTTTAAAAGCATAAATGTAAATAGAATGGAATTACTAAATAAATGATAAGACTAATCAAACATTTAAAATTTGATTTTATATCAAAAAGGATGTTGGAATCAACAAACAAATGATTGCAAAATGAAATATTTTTTTAGATTTAAAATAAATAATAATCCCTAAAATAATGACCTATTTTTATCAGCATTTTAAATAAAATTAAAAAAATGTACATTCAATGAAATTAAATAATATTATATGCTTTACTTTGAAATTAATTTAAAAAACTATTTGGTGAGTTAGTAGAGGTATGGATAGATGAACTCTAATTTAGTTTAATTAATGGTTAATTAATATAAACACAGTTTAATATATTTTATAAACAATAAAGGCTTGCTTCTATATTTACAATAGTAATCAGAATATTATTCATTATTATCACTTTTACTTGTATTTCCTTAAATCTTCTATATTTAATTACTATTAAGAATCCATTTGATCAAATTTACTTGTAGAGTTTATATTGCTCTCTCCTACAGCAAGTCCAGATCTGAATTTGACAGGAGTATTATATTAACTAAGTATTGATTATTCATGATTTTGAGTTGCTACAAGAATGTCATAAGCAATACCTTTGAATTCTTTATAAGCTTAAAAGGAAAAATATATTGTTACAATGTAGAAAACGAAACTAATTGATGATAGGATAATATATATTTTTTAGTCCTCATCTTAGAAATTAGTGATGACAATTCCATCTTATATTTTTGTAGCCAAAGTTATAAGAATAAATAGCCCATTCATAACGCAGATGAATATATAGAAGACGCAATTACAGTAATTCAGAGAGTTGAATGAAAACCATAGAACTCCTAAAGCTACCAATTCCGAAATAAATTCTAATTTTGAAAGATAGTATCCTTTTGCACCACACAGAAATATCTACCAAATCCACATCCAAAGTAAAATACTTTTAAGTATTTTAGACTTTTCATTCGGAGGAGGTACTGAATAACAAGGGATAGTTGACATCTTATATTATTTGTGATTTATTAATTGACTGTTTAAAATATATCCAAGTGCTATCTTTGTGGCTATCTTCTATCAATCTATCTATCTATCTTTCTTTCTATTAGCTTAAATAAATAAATCTTTCTTTGCTTATTCTCTTTATAATCAATCAATAATAATTTTAAATTCTTATTTCAAAAACGAGAAAATGTGTGCACAACAAAATAAAATCCAAACACTAAGAGGATAAACTCACAAACGAATCTTTAATGTGAAAATTAATATTTATTTGAAATAAAATAACTACAATTTTTTGTTTGTTTTCTAAATTCTGTTTTAGATTAATAATATTATAAATTTGAAATATTAAAGTAAGCAGTTTTAATGAGAGATAATTTGATATTTTATAATAATAATCAAATAAGAATCTAATTATCTATTAAATGATTATTTTCAAAACAAACTGGGTGGTGGTGCATTAATTTTGTATGGAATAAATAAATATAAGATTAAATAATGCAAATTGTGCAATCCAATTAATAAATTTTAATATTTTTTAACCAAAAAAAATTTATTAAAGTTCAATATATAATTTCTGATTGGGAATGCATAATAAAAATAATGACCACAGCCTAGACAGTATTTATTGGTTATTCAGCTAACATAATATTAATTTTTTATAAAAATATTAAAAAAATTACAATATTTACAAAGGAGAAAAATCATAAATTAACCATTTCTTTGAAGAGATAATTACAAATAAAAAGTATTTAGGATGTAGTAGTAAAGATCTCAATGCGTATTGAACTATCCTTTAAGACCTGAGAATCCATCTAATATCTTGTATAGCTATAAATCTGATTTCTGCGATGATGAATTAAATGATAGGATTGTATAGAGCAAGAGTCTATTCAAATTCGAAGATTAGTGTTTAACAGTGGAAGAGAAAAGAAAATAAAAGTTTAATGATTTGGCTCAAGCTTAAAATCCTCACTTTAAAAGTTATTTAGAATTAATAGATCCAATGGATAGGGATTTCAATTATACAAAAATAGAGAAACTCAGTCACGAATTTATGTATGAATACATTGAATAGTAAATAAAGAAATTCTAAAATACTTAAGAAGTTTTGAGAGTATTTTAAAAGAAGAATGACAATATTAATTTCTTTTTAAGCGATTATGATGGTATCATTCAAAATACAGAGATTGATGTGATGAAAGAGCAAAACAAAAAATCTAACACCACTCAAGTAAATTAAAATAAAGATTCTAATGACTTAAATCAATAGAATTAAACAAAGATTTCACTAATGGCCAAATAAGATACTCATTCTCAAGGTAAAGCTTTCTTCTACGCGTTTAAGGGTCATATTTATGAGTAAGTAAAGAAATATCCAGATGATATTTATATAGAAATTAAAAATACAAATGACTAGATTGGCATATTTAAGATGAAAGATTTTGATATCTTTGAATTCTAAAATAGTATGATATTATAAACTAGTGCTTCCAGTAATAACCTCAACATCCATAATGAAAGCAAAATAAAAGATACTCCTCCAATGATTGAATAAGATGATCATTCAGATATCTCTATTCGCTCCAAAAAAATTAGTATTTCAAATCAGCCTATCAATGGTTTATAATCTAGAAAGAAATCCTATACAGCTACTAATAATGCTACTGCATCTAAGAAAAATATTCTAAATAGTTCTATCAACACTACTCCTCTTAGATCTGCTCAAAATTCTAGCTTAAAATATTCTGCTTAGATGTCTACTGCTGCAACAAGGCGTTATTGACACTTATCAATAAAATTAGCAAGAATTATATTAAAAATTAACAAAATACTTCAATAAATATAAGTAAAAGTGAAGAAATTCCTTTTCAAAAATCAATTAAAAATAATAAAATTTAATTTCAAAGAAATCTTAAAATTAATAAGAATTATACTATTTATTTTAACTTGTAATTTATACTCTTGAGTCTTATCTTTTTTAAAAGTATGACATCTTTATTAAAGATCAATTGAATTATAAATCTTTAAATATTCTCTAATCTCAAAAAATAATTTACTAATCTATTGAAAATCAAGCTTAAGGAAATAGTAGAAGAAAAAATATTTTTAATTTGAAAATTGTCTTTATATTTATTTGAGAAGTAGATTAACAACTAAAAATCCAATAAATTTTTATTTTATTTTAGAGATGGTAGAATAAGATATTATCCAAAATTAATTTACTTCTGAAATATTATTTAGAGAATTTTAAAAATTAATAATATTATTAAACAAATTAAGATGTTCATAAAATAATAATAAAGTGTATTTTAATAATTGAAATTAATAAGAAAATGAAAGATCTATCAATTTTTAAAAAAATGAAATAAGAAAATAATAGAAGTGCTTAAATGGTTATAGATAAATATAATGCAATGAAGGTCAATCTTTTTTTCATTTTTATTTATGTTATTAGAAAGAAGATATTATTTAAATATTAACATTTAATAATACATATACAATCGTATTGTATGAAGTGATTCAGCAAAATTTAGCGAAGATCTATCTTTAAAATCTAATTTTTTGGTGATTGATTTTTGTTTATTGAAAAAAGAAATAATATATTTACGTCAAGTAATTAAGAAAGAGATACTAATATAATATAATAGTTATAGCAGCCACACTTGGATATCATTAAATTTATAAAAATAGATCAGTCATAATAAATTTGAAGGAGAAAGAAATATTTTATGGGAAATTACCAGAATAAACATAAGCTAAACAAGTATGGTCGTAGTATTTCAAATGAATTAGACAGGGAGAGAAAAGAAGTGAGTGTTTAATATTAGGGTAATTAAAGAATGAAATCAAGTGTAATAAAGTTAAACTCTTCATTCTCTCCTTAGAGAAATAATCTTAATATGTCAAGTTCTATGAAGAATTCAAAAATGCTTACGTCTGAGATAGTTTCTAATTCATATATTAGAAAGGAAGGGCGTTTATAAATTGAAACAGATGGACAGAGATCTGGCAGCGATAATAATATGAAAACAAGTAGTAGATCTAAAAGTGGGTCTAGAATGGAAAAAAGTTTTCGTTAATTAAAAGATGAAGAAACTAAGTAACAGAAGATAGCGAGAAGATTGATAAAATATACTAATTTGAATGCTGATTAATTAACTAAGCTAGATGAGATTAAAAAAGCTGTAGATTTTGTCACTCATTCATTTGAATTTCAACCGGTAAGAAAGATAGAAATTAATATTATTAAATAAAAGACTAGAAATTACAAACTGATATATGAATTGATTGATTGATTGATATTAATATTTTTAATTCCTAAATTAATCATAGCAAATTGCTATTCATTTAATTACTATATTTTAATAAACACTCTCTTTTTTCATTCTAATATTAATTAATTCTTATTTTCTTTTTAACGATTAACTTTAGGTAGATTTGATTCCATTAACTCATATAGCAAGCTTGTGCAATTTAGAAGGGGAAGCAATAACAGAGAATATTGAGTATAAACTGATAAATTATCCTAATCATAAGAATAAGTAAGACTTCAAGTTACTAAATTAAATGAGGATGTTCTAAAATGTAAACTAAAGCAATAATTAGGAGTTAAATTATATTGATACTTTTGGCTTAAAAAGATCCATGATTGGGGAATAAAACAATGATAACTTAAATGGAAAATAAAACTTTGAAAATATTGGCTTAAGAATAAAAGAGAAAAAGGAGTTAGTGTCTTCTTTAAAATAATAAAATAACAATATTAGCAATTAGAGGATAAACAATTAATAGAACGATTTCTTAAGTATTTCATAGAAACTTAATAACAAACAACATGAATTGAAAATGCAAGCTAATCAATTTGCTAGACCAGTTGAAAGTCATATTTATCCAACACCAGAGAGTTAATTAAGGTCAAATGGATAGTTTCATAATCACACTAATTAATAAAATTAGCATAACTAAAATAATGAATCCCATTTAATTTATGTTGGAAATCCTTTAATGGTATCTTCGAGAATTACTCATAGAGATAATTATAGTACAATATAAAACAATATTAGTAATTTGAGTATTGACAGCAATGTTAAATCAAGGCAGTATTAATAGAATACTAATAAAGATATTGAAAATTTTATTAAGATAGAATAATAATTTAGTTCAACATCTTCCCCTCAACCAAACTAGAATAAAAGTATTGCTTCGATGATCCACGAAAGAAAGCTTTCCTAGAATTCTGTCCATTAGGAAAATAATCCTAAAACAGGCTAAGCTACCATTTTTAACTAACTATAGAAAAATTAAAGAATTAACTCTTCTTCAAAATTTAATGGTGAGAATACATTTGGAGGTTCAAGATTTAGAAGTCAGAGTGAAGCTCATTTACCTTCTGCAAAAAATTTTGAAACAGCTGTTGATTACTTTGATAAGAGTATATCTAATACATAAGCTTTCATTCAATAAAAGTAAAAAGAGTAATAATTCAAATAATAATAGCCATAACTATAATTACAGTAATAAGATGCAAATTCCTCTAATAAATCAGTATCAAAAGACGAAAGACAAATATTAAATTAAAGTGAACTTAAAGTTGATAGTACTCCTAAATTTCGTGTGAGTTTAGGGTAAAATAATCTTGGAGTATCAGGTAAATTTGGATTACATTCTCACAGCATGACATCGAATGAACATTAAAGTAGTAAAGGAAACATTAATCCAATATTTACATTAAATTCAGCCTAAATACCAGAATAACCAGGGGAATATATAATGTCGTCTTAAGATAATGCTAACTAGCATTATAACAAGCCTATCCTGAAGGAAGATTGTTCTACTCAGACTAATAATTCTCTGAGATATTCTTCACATTTAAATTATCTGACTAATATACGTAAATAGAGAACAACTAAGACTAGTTCACCTTATCATAGAAATTATTTTGAACCTCTTATAATTGGGCCCAGTGAAAGTTAAAGCTACTCAGATTTAATAAAGCGAATGAAAAATTACTATAATAAGTAATCAAAATTCTTATTTGACTCAATTACAAATAAGAATTACAATGATTATTAGCCACAAAGCTCTAAAGATCATCAATCAAATAATTTAAAGGTGAAGAAGTAAAAAAAAATTCTATAGATCTCTTCCAAATCCAAATAGAAGAAAATAACTACTAACTCTTATGCAAACATTCACAAATAGTAAAATAAGAAATTAAACAAGGAAGTTTTTCAAAACGAGAACTATTAAGAAGTACTCAGAAATCATCACCCTCTGTATTCTCCATCAAATTTATCAAATTTCTCCTCTAATTCAAATCTTCAAAATTATTCTTCTAATTCTCATCTCTACTCTACTAAACTATCTCAAAACACTTCCTAAAATAATAATTCTAAATTTACTGCTCATCATTAATCTCCCTAAAATTACAAAAACTATTAATAAACCAGCATTAAGAATAATCATTAAGTGAATAGAACCTCCCCATTGATTAAAACTTAAATATAAAAATCACCAAGTTAAGACAAGATGTCTAAATCAACAAGAGCTCATTAAAAATCTTTGTCTCCTCCTGCCTAATAGCGTTCTAAGAGTCGTAAAATTGGAGAATATAATCCAAGATCACCTCAATTATCAAAGTAGTACAACTTCTCTAGCAATTATGAAGAGGATGATGATGATTAAGAAAACTGTGATATTAACTCTCATATTTTAAATATCTCTTCTAACACTACTTCAGATATATAACCTCCCATTTAGATATCGCTAGGAGTCTCTCAATTCAAAAAGAAAAGTGCAAAAAATTCTATGATAAAAGATTCATAGTAAATAGTTAAGAATTAAAGTCCTGGGGTTAGAAGGAATAATGATGTACTGACATACTAGATAATAAATAATCATTCAAACAGCCCTAATTAAAAAGAAAATAAGAAATTTTCAAAATCATCAAAGTAGATAAAGTAAGACAATATTAATAAGCAACTTTATCAATAAAAAATATTTGATAACACTAATAATTTTTAGAATATACATCAACTCCAAGAAAGTTAATAACTGAAGTATTAAACGCAGGTATTAACTAATTAAAATTAAGAAGAGGAGTTTGTCGAAAAATACATAAATCAAAGCAGTCGCAAGAAGAAATCAAAAGAGAGAAGTACTCCTTCTAGAAAATCAAGAGAACGAAGCAGTTAAAAGCTTCATCATAGACAGAGTCCTTCAAGTAATAAAAAAAAATATAAGCAAAAGAAGGAATCTCCTAATAGACAAATGTAGTAAATTTTACAATACTAAGAATAGTTTAAAGGGGCACATAATAAATAAAATAATAAGATATTTACAAGTATGGGAAATAGTGATATTAATTGAAATTATTCTCTTTAATTAACTTTGTATAATAAAACAAGTAAATTTTATCAACCTATCTTTTTATCATACCTTTTTTATCTATTTTATTTCTTTTAACTCTGATTTTCGCATCTAACGCTGATAATTCTCACTCATCCTTTACGCCTCCTCTTTTCTATACAAAATTATTTCTTTTTAATCTAAAGAATAGATGATTTTTAAAACACAATTTTGGGAATATTTTAAGACAAGTTTGAAATAAGAGATATTTAAGGAAGAAAAGTGTAAGGAAAGGGGTTAGGTTAGATTGAAGATTAATAAACTAAAAATAAAATTGAAATAAAGATAAGCAGAAATTCAGATGTATGAGGAGTAAGAAACAGACTTAATTTATTAATTTAGTTTGATGCTATGGTTTTTATATCTGAGATAATAGTCTGATTTAAAGTTCTTGAACAGCAAATTTTTATTACGCTGCTTCGTTTTTCTTTCATTTAGATAACAAGTACTTACTTTTTGATTGAAGCTTATAATTTTCTGATATTTTAGTTTTGACTTACTAATATTAGATCTATTATTTAAATTATTAAAAAGGGAATGTAAGATTAAAGGATAGATATTCTTTTTCAATCTCTTTTTTATATAGATAAAATCATTAATTTTATTGGGTATGTAGTTGCTTTTTTAGTTCACATTTATATTATTTGTAAGCTAGTTAGTTTGTTTGTTTGTTTGTTTATTTGCTATCTTGATTGCTTTAATCACAAATGATTTAAGGAGATTTAAATAGTGTAATGTAAAATATATTTAAGAAAGAATAAGAAAATTTCTACTAATATGAATGTATGTGTAATAAGTAAATATGTATAAAGGGTGTTAATATAATAATATAATACAAGGCATATTAAAATAATAAATAAATGATAATAAATATGGTTTTATTCTTTATTAAAAAGAAAGGAGGGATACTTCGTATGGGCTAAGATGAATTAAATTAATTAATAATTTCTTTTTTAATGGGTTATTTTAATCATTTTCCAAAAATACTGTTCTCTTCTCAGTTTGTCGTAGATTTGCAATTTTGAGATTTAGTCTTTTATTTCTTGCGTTAATAACATTTACAGATTCTTACTGCTATGTATTAATGAGCAAATAAGTCTTCCTTTTTCTATTGCGACATCTTACAGAATTGTAAGAGTTGAGTTATGTACTTGGTCAATTCTTCTAAGTTGTTATTTTAAATGAAATCTACAAATTTTGCGCTTTTTTCATTATATTTTTCATTTCCCTAGGAATATGAAATCAAATACTTAATAATATTCTTCTTATATGATTTTTTTTCTGGGTATGTAGGGCTAATTATTCTAAATAGTGGCTCATACAAACATCTAGTCCTTTTATTTAAAGAAGCTGTTGAATTGCCGCTATTATTGGAATTATTATTATTGTTTTCATTATCATTATCAAAATCTTAGGAATTACTGTTGCTACTATTTTTTTATTATAAAGCTATTTCTACAGAAGATAGCTGTTCTTTTGATTCTTGCTTCACATAGTCCTGTTGATTACTATTTTATCTCTCGAAATCATTCATTTAAATTTTATTTTTTGAAGAACTTTTTGTATTTAACTCCAATTCTTAGGAAACACAGAATTTCGAAGAAATTAAGCTATCAAAGGTTGTAGTACCTGTCTCTTTTGCCTATAGTTCATTTCCTAATTGTTAGCTAGATTACTATATTAATTAAAGGCTATTTTAAAAATTATCTACAGAAAGTGCTGAGTGATGAGATAATTAAAATTCTTATTGAGACTAATTTTAAGTAGGGGTTAAAGGCTGAGCGCTATTTTTCTATAGGTTTTCATTTTAAAATACGTGGTTACCTTAATATCCATTTTACTATAGATTGTTATAAATTGGAGCATTTGAAAAATTATAGTGGTAGTTATTAAGCAATGGCTATGGTTGATTAGGCATCAATTGTTAATACATTTATACCTAAGGTATATGCTATTATTATTATTATTACTATTATTGATGGGCAACTTGATTAGATTAATTTTTTTACATTTCCCTTAAATAAAGCTCTCTATATTACATTAGCTGTTAATCTTTTTGCTTTATCTGCAACTGCTGCATTCTGATTTACAGCTCTAAAGATTCTAATAAAAATTCTTTTTAAATTTAAATATTTTAATTCATGCTTTGAGGGTAGCTATTATTATAAATAGGATATTATTATTATTATTATTGTTATTATTATTATTATTATTATTAAATTGAAGAATTTATATATTATTAAGGTTAATAGTTAGAAAAACTTGGCTACTAATGATCAGCCTATTAAACTTATTAGGGAGACTATGCAGTTTGAGGTGAATGGATATTATATCTCCCAATTTGATTATTAAAGTTTGCATTGACATTATATGGTTAATTTTGTTGTTGTTGTTATGGCCACATCATTTTTTTTGTTTATGTTTTTTGTATTTTCCTTATTTTTTTTCACTTCTTTATCGAGTTTTTTGTTGTTAATTATTTAATTTTTTGTTTGGTTTATCAAGTTGATTCTTAAATTTAAGGCAAAGTCTATTAAAATACTTTTAGTGGCAGTAGCGACTAATTAAAAAAGAAATATTAGGAGCATATTAATCTGATTAACTTTGATTGTTATCTCAATTACACTTTCCTTAATTATATGTTAGCTTCTATGAAACTTATTTTTCTCAATAAATTCAAGGAAAAGGAATAAAAATATTTAACCTATAATACCTAGCTTTGATTTGACTAAAATTATCTCTGTTTTTAATCTTCTAAAAAAAAATTTTGACTTTTATCCTCCCTCGATAAAGTTCTTTTAACAAATAAAAAGAAAAGAGAGATATCTCTGAAAAAGTAAAATCGAAATTAATTATTCTCGTATTATTTGAATTCTATCTAATAGACTTTAATTTCTCATTTCAATATGTCTAGCAAAATATCATTTTGTTTTGAAGTTGGATTAACTTACACAGATCAAGTAAAATTTGATTTGCTAGAAAACTGTCTATTTCGATTGGATGATGATGACTAAATTCCCTAAATTAAAATTTAAATACCTACGCATTTTACTTTTGATTGCTTTATTTAGTATTAACAAATATTTCTACCAAATTTAAATTTAATTATTAACTCGATATTTTCATTCAATCAGCCAAAAAAGTTATTATTGTAGGTAAGGATATTCGAATTTTAATTTCTTGATTTCTTTCCTTCGCAGAAACCAACTTCCCACTCATCTAATTTTAATAAATATTTCTAAACAAATCAATAATAATTTACAGTTGATATTTACCTTTAAATATGATTTTTATATAATTTGGGTAGATCCTGCTTTGCCATTTATTTATAAAATACTATATTTTTAATATAAATTCTTTTTCCTGTGCGGAAAGACCCATCTAATCTTTGATTTTGTAAAACAATTTCCTTCTTAAATATACATAAATACCTTTTTTTTATTACTCTGATAAATATTTTCTTCTAAAAAACATTATACCCTCTACATACCATATTCTCATATTCTCATAATTTTAGATCAATATAAAAAAAACTCACAATAAAATTAGATTCAAAAGAGAATGAAAAATATATAATTGATAGAGTTTATATTTAAAATTAAAATAATATTTAGAATCAATGAATTTAACTTTATAAAATAATAACTTGCTTATTTCGCATTTCAATTCAAAAGAGTTTGAGTTTAACACTAAGAAATTTTTATCTCAGAGCGAATTCGTTTGATAAATTTTGATTAATTTTTATGGAAATAAAATCACCCCATAATTACTTTATAGACCTTTCAAAATTAGAGAGGATTCATTTTTAAGAGTAGATTGTAAATAGAATTAATAAGATTTTTTCTTATCAATTTTGATTAAAATCTTAAGAAATGAGTGAATTCTATTTTACTCTAATTAAGTTATAAATTATTTATAAGTTATTGAAAAAGAAGTGAGTTTCATAAAGTAAATAAAAGATAGAAAGATTAGTCAATAGATTAGCATACCAATTATGATTAGCTACCTTATCAGATGATCAGGTAGATAATATTTTCAGCATGTAGTATATATTTATTAATAATTACAAATTACATTAAAATTCTAAAATAAATCAATAGTTAATTCATCTATTCTATTCTAAAGTACAGATCTTAAAACAATTTATTTTCTATTTTGCGAAAAATTACGTTAAAATGGAATAAAGAGGAATTAGATAATTAAATTAGTCAAAGAAAGTATTTTTAGAAATTTAAGATTATATTGATTATATTTTGATAACATTATTTATTTACAATTCTAATTGTATTTTGAATTTCTAGTTTATTTTAAATTTTGGAATATTTGCTTTTATTAATATTATAATAATCATATTGCTTTATCTTAAATTTAATATAATTGGCTGTATTAATCTTATTTTAATTAGTTTGTAAATTAATATATTTTAAAATAGAATTAGTATTTTTAAAATAATTGTAGGTATTTAAGATAATAATCTTATTAAATAAATTAATTTCTAATGAGAGAAAATGAAGAAAAAATTATTAATAGATTAAGATTATAAAATGAAGAAATAAATTAATAAGTAATAATTAATTCCTTTGAATGAAATTAAATAATATTATTAAACTAATATTTTAGAGATTATTAAATTCAAAAAATAAAAATGAAAAGTATTCATTCATTAACAAAAGATGAAATAGGAAGAATAAAGGTTAAAAATTAAAATATAGGTCAAAGAACTTTTATTAAAATAAATGAATAATTCTTAATATTGCTTTCATTATAGCTGTTGAACAACGATTAGGAATCTAACACCCCTTTTTTCAATTTGATTTATGTTTGAAAATAAAAGTACCGAATAAATGAAATTATGATAGTATTCATGTATTTCATGTAAAGAACAAATTGATTAAAAATTAACCTAAAGAAATATCATCACTTAATCTGTATTTATTTTTATTAGTAAGAATAAACTCCTTCAAGGAGAATCACAAAATAATAATAAGAAAAAGTTTATTTTTACATAAGTTAGTTAAAATCTATCTGACTTTAAAATAAGCGAGTAAATTCCTTTCCTTCGTTCTTTCTACAAAAAGCAAATATTATTAAATAAAATGGAGATATCTGAGGAGGAAGCTATTAAAAATCTAAATGATATGAGTAATATCTGGTTTAGCAGCGATTGCGTCGATGTTAATCTAAAAAGTTTATCTAATAATCTAATTAATATGTCTGAAGAGACTCAAAATAGTTAATAAAGAGCTAAATAATTAAAATAAAAAGGGAGAAAATCCTAATCATTTGGTCGCCCTATGAGTCAATAAAGATATGCAAGTGTAAATAATGCCACAAAGAGACACTCCTTATCAATCAACCAAGATCCTTCATTTATGTACGATTTTTAACAACAATCTCATCAACAATAATAAGCATAAAATTAGTAAAATCCTAAAGGATTGAATAACAGTGTAAATTGTTCTTTATCATAGCTATCAAGCTCTTTTGACCCTAATGGCAATAATAATACAATTTATTAGATAAATAATTGTATGCAAGGTAGTAAAATAACAAATAGAGTTCTATCGACTGGCAAAACTAGTGAATTTTTAAGTCTTATGACTCCAGGATTTTAATAAAACAAGAAAGAACATTATGAAACATTATATAAGTTAAGAGAAAAAGAAAGGTTAAATAGAGAAATTCAATAAGATTTAGTCCTATATGGGAATAACTCATAGTAAGAAACTATTGTCTAAAGTGTAAATAAATTGACTATATCAGCAAGTACTTGTAAAAACGAAGATATACTGTATTCAAAGGAATAGGGCAATGGAGAAGAATAGTAAAATACTTAGACTTAATAAAGTAGAATATCTACTAATCTATAAGTAAACAATAATGCTTTAAATAGTTCATATTCGAATTTCTATCCTTAAGAAAATAATCACATAAAGCAATCCAATAACTCTATCAACTGCTTTCAACGAGTATTTGATAAGATAGCATCATAGTAAAATTAATAACCTATTAATAGCCAATATACAACTATTTAAACTAGCAATAACTCTAATGACTAAGTTGCAAATCAATAATAATATGGGTATCTTAACTAAAATAATGCTAATATTAATAATCATCATCAATTGCATCATACTTCCTATAAAGCGAATGAATTAATTGAGAACTCTCCTCAGTTTCTTATTAAATTGAAAAGTCGATTCTCTCGTGCTGCTAGTTGTTTCCGTAAAAAAACTCCTATTAAGAATTCTGTGAATAATATAAATAGTAACATTATCATCACCCCTTAGGGTAAGGAATCTGTTGTAGGAACTATCTTAAATCCCAAAAACATGTATTCTAGAAACTAAACAAACCACTAAGAATAGTAGGTTCAATATTCTTCATCAAATTCTGCACTCTAAATGTTATAAATTGTACCTGCCCCATTATCTGCAATTAACCATAAAGCCTAGAAATAAAGGAAAATTACTATATCTTCTGAAAGTGAAGCAGAAGATCATTTGAATCAATTCTCAGAAATGGATAAGAAGTAATTTAACTAAAGATAAATATCATTTTAAATATTAAAATAATTGTAAATTGTAGGTTAGAGGAATTAAGCGAGGAGGGATAAGGAGATAAAAAAGGAGAATAATCCACTGATGCTAATTGCTGTACAAGCTATTAACAAATAGAGAAATAAAATATAGAAAGTTAAGATGAAGAAAATAGGGAGAGTGGCTAGCAATATATTCCTTTATAGAATAATAACATCAATTACAGTTTCCTAATTTATAATGATGATGATTGTAGCCCAATAACTCAATCTAATAAACAAATTGAAAGTAATACTTAAAGATAGCATTATTAAAGCAGTAACTCAAGGATTAAGCCTAATGTTCAATAATATGAAGCTATCAAACCTAATTTATACTACATTCATTCCTCCAGTGAGAATAAAACACAGAAGATCGAATCTTTACTTGGTTAAATGCAGGTTTACTATATTTATTTTTAAAACTAAATATATTCAATAATTTATAAAATAAATAGGTTATGGGGCATAAGATAAGAAAGAATTCTGTTGGGAAATAATAATAGAATAAAGAGAATTTATACTCTGAACGATCATCAAATAGATAATAATTATCACTTAGCTTGTATGGAGAAAAGAGTTTTAAAAAGGATGACAATGTTTCTAAAAATAATTAGCAATAAACTGTTATCATAAATCACCCATTGGGTTAGTAATCTTAGAATTTAATTAACAGCTAAAATAATTAAGTAATATTCACAGAGAGATAATATTCTACAATAAAAAATTCATCTAGAGTTTAATCGGCTGCCAAAGGTAGAAATACTAATTAAAATCATAGTAATAATAATAGCTATTCTTAAATAACTTAAATAAATGCAAGTAATGTTAATTTTAACAATAATAATCAATCAAATTTAAAGTAAAAATCTAGTATTATAAAATGTGCTATGAAGAATGAAAATATTAACCTTGCTTAGTAAAATAATATCTAGAATGCTCATTTATCTAAATATAGTAACACATAATTTTAACCACAGGCATTCAGATTAGATTCCAAATAAATGTAAACTAGAACATTTGCATTTAATGAAAACTAAAATAAAATTAGCTTATAATAGAACCACATAACTAAAATATTTGATGATTAAGCTTTATGCTAGAAAGTCAATAATTTACTAAGTATTGAAATGTCTAATAAATCTCTCTAAATAACAGATTAAGTAAACTAAATTAAAGGAAAAATAGATTTTTAATAATAGCAAAATTGTAATCAAAGTGAGATAAAAGTAATATCTAATTAAAAGACAAAAAGAAATGTCTATGCTGGAAGAGACAGGTAAAAGAGTGTTGATTTGAGTTACAATACCACTTAAAATTAATAAGATTAATAGAGAAAACTCCATAAAAAAAAAGAGAAGAATGATACAGAAATGATTAATTTAAGTGCTAAATTGAATTAGTAAATATCTAAAGACTCAAGTATTTTGAAAACACCTAGATATTTAACAAATAACCCTTCTAGGTGATTGAAAAATCACTCTTAGACATATAATATTATTATTATTGTTTAAAGATCTTACTTAAAAAAAGATTAATTTTATGTTAAGTATATATACAAAATGCTTAGAGTTTAAATTATTAAAATTAAAAATTTTATTGTTTTTAAATTTATTTCTAACCAAATAAATAATATCTAAAGAAAATCATCTAAAATTTATAATTTATTTCATCTATAACTATTAAATGAAATAAAAAATAAAAAAGTTAAAATTTAAGAATCAGCTTAATTTTAATGTAAACCAACCAATTCATAATCTAAATTAATCTTTGTATTTTTCTCTTAATTCAAATATCTTTCACTTAAATTTTTAAGGCACATTCAACTAATTATTGTAACAATAGTAGATTATCAATTATTTAATAATTCTCATATTTTGTCTTCTATCATAATTTAAATTTTGAATAAAATCTAGCTTTAAAAGATTTAATTGTCTCTTTCTTTTGTCTACTCATAAAACTATTATTTTTATTAGTTAGATTAAAGAAAATTCATTAATTTTCTATTTATTTTTTTACTAGTTTTAATAAATGTAAATGAAAAATTACTATTTTTACTAAATATTGAATAAAAATAATTTATGAATCCATTTTAACTTTTTAGATGAATTTTTAATAAAATAACCTAATAACATGTTACAGATTCTCAAATGAATGAAGATTAGAAAATTATTGCAAGAAAAGAAAGATTAAACTATGAGATAAATATGAGAAAAGATAAAGTAAAGATCCTACAATTTAATTATAATCTATTCCTAATTCATTACATCACATACAAAACTGCGTTGACTTCAAGATTTTCATCGTAGTTTTCTAATTCATGTTCCATTTTAATTTTTACATGAGTTCCAGAGAATGCCATACATAAAATGATATTATGCTTAGAATTTGACTCTTTAAAAGCAGATAAATAATTATCTTTGATCTACCTTAAACCTACATCTAAAGCATTTTACATTTTTATTTCCAATTTTTTTTTATCTTTCTCCTTACCAACATTTTTTAGTTCTATAATAAAGCTAGTACCTTGTGCTTTTGTAACATTATTCCAACCTTTCCAACGAATAATAATATCTGCTCTTCCTCCTCCTGCTATCATTTCAGATCTAATTAAATGAGTATTATACATTCTTGAAAACAAACCTAATATTAGCATTTAGTACTATTTTTCTTAATTCAACCCAAAATTGGATAAGGAATTAAGATGTTTTTTAATGTTTTCTTCTAGCTTTTCAGTATTTAATCTGATGAGGCTTTCAATAAGTTCATCTTAAACAGTGTATTTTTTAAATTTAAAGTAACGAACCACTTCATCCTTCAGATATTTATTTATTTCATTGTTGGGTACTTTGAAGGTATTTTATTTACCTTTTACACTTGTTACATAACCTAGATTTATCAATAAATAGCTAAATATTTCCTCATCTTCATAGAAAGAATTCCAATCTCTCTCAATCAAAGATACTTATGATTAAATTAGTTGAACTTCTCCTCCAGACAGCAGAGTTTAAAATTTCTTAAATAATTTACTATCCTCCCTCTATCCAAGCACCTTTTAGAATAGCTAAGTTGTTCCACTTTCAGCCCAAAATGATTTTGGTATTATTCTGTCCAAACTATATCCATCTTAGATTGAGGAAATGAATTCGAAAACAGAATAAATATTATAAATTTAATTCTTAATGTTTAAAAAATTATAACCATTGTACCACTCCTTGATGGAATTCATTAGATATTTCATTTTTTCATCAATATTGGGTTAGTTCATAATGAGTTTTTTCTCAAGTATTGACTTCACTTCTTTTTCATTTAAACCAAAATTATTCGCAAATATACTATTGATGTCAAAGACTCTTACACAATTAAATCCTGAATTACCTTCCTTTTAAAGTGTGTTAAGTATACCTATTATAACCATCTTGAATAGGTAATCATTAGTCTTACCAGCTTCAGATAATAAACTTGAGATTAATTTAGCTACTTCCTTAGCTAGTTTTAGTTATTTCTCAGTTGTAGCAGTAGATATTAAGTCGTTCACGAGGCAATCATATTCATCAACTAAAATAACAACTTTTAAATTGAAATATTTTGATATTAATTCACTTAGATAATTAAGACTATCTCTTATTTCAGAATCATTTGCCTCACCTCTTAGATGTTTATAAAAAATCATTTTATTACCTCTGCTCATTTTATTTAGAAGGTATTCATGTTACTTATACAGTTTATTTATACAATACCGAAGGGATTCTTTTATTTATCCTAAAGTATTACCTTAAACGCCTTTGAGGTCTAAAAATATCGTTGGATATTTACCTTAGTATAGTTAAACAATGTTATGATTACCATCTACTTATGAATTAATTGCCAATTGTTTCAAAAATTTTTTTTCATTATTTATTGTTATTTCTCCTCCAGTGAAGAGTTTTCTAATATACTCCTACCTACCCTCGTCAATATTTCCATTTTTATCAACTTCCCTGTTAAAAAAAGTGTAGAGCATTTTCATATTGAGAGTCTTTCCTGACCTTCTAGGCATTAGAATCAGTGTAGCCTAACCTTCATTAAGTATTTATTTTATGAAAAGGCTTTTATCAATATATGTGTTTGAATTTATGATAACACTCTCAAAATCAGTATAGTTTATTGAAAGTTTTACATTTGGATTTAACCTTACTTAATCAGGAGAGAAACTCTATAGATCCTCATCCACATATGCATCAGGTTTCAAATTATTTTCTTTGCTAGAATTTATCTCATTATTAGCGGAAAACTAATAGAAATTTCGAAAAATGATGGGACCTATTTTACAAAAATGAACTTAATAAATAATTAAAAATAAGATTTAAAATATTTTACTCCGAATATTAGCTGAACTCTGCAATCTTTAAGCTTACTATGTAGAATACTGACTTAATTTAAGTTTTAAGGAAGTCCCTTTTCTTATTGAATTGATTAATGTCTTTATCATCTATTTTTTTTGTATTGATAAATTTGAGTTGATCTTATAATTTGTTATTTTATGCTTGTTTTATAAAATTATTATTTATAAAATAATTGATTATACAAGCTTGTATTTTAGAACCAATAATTAAAAAATTTCAGTGTCTTAGTTCTGGAGAATCTATTGGAGGGGGGGGCCAAAATAATCATTATTAGAATGAAAAGTCCTTTATTACTTTTTTTTATTGTTTTCAGTCCCTGTTCTCGTTTTAGCCCTCCCCCCCTCCCCCCTAATAATTTATTTTTTTGGCTTTAGCATTTCAATTGATTATATTTTTTTATAAACAGTGATAAAAATCAATTTTTGTAATTTATACATCAAAGACTGTATTTTTTAATTATTAGATAAAAAGGAATTAAATTCATTATTTTATACTATTTTTAGTGTTATTATTATTGATTTTTTTAAATTTTTATTCAGTATTTATTTAGCAAGAGTATTTATTTAGTGTTACTGTTTTTAAATGTTATTATTACTTTAAATATTAAAATAAATTAGTTTAAAACACTAAATGAATTCTTGTAGTATATTGTACAAAAGAGTTACCTTCAAATTTTAATAATTATAATTTCTTATTAATTTGTGGCTATAAAAATCAGGTAATGTTTATAAATTTAACTCCTTTTTAAAGATTAATTTCCATATGATCTATGAAATGATTAATGTAAAGAATTATGTAATGGTAAAGTAGGAAAAATATCAATAAAAAAAGATATTAAATTTTAATAAACATATTCTGTGATATGCATAGAATATGAAATAGTATATTCACTTCAATTTTGTTTTTAAAATTTGAGTAATATTAGAATATCTTTCATTATTCAACCTTTTCCCTATTCTCTCTTGCTCTACTCTACAAAAAATTAAAATGCTATGTTCCTTTTCAATATAATTAATTTCAGAATATTCTAAACTTACTCTTACATTTTAAAGGTATTTTCTAGAAAATATTTAAGGAGAAGTTAAGAAATTCCTACTTAAGTGAGGATAATTAAGTATTTATGTTCAATATCAGAATGATTAAATTTTGAAAAATAAAAAGGATACACCTACAAAGTATTATGAAAAAAGATAAGTCTGGCAAATTAACAAGGATAAAATCATGATAAAAATAATGAATTAGGATTGGAGAGATTAAAGGTTATTAATATTAATTCAGTAATAATTAAATATAGGAGGGATAATAAAAATTTGGTTTACAGATTATTTATGAAGAGAATTTTAAATTTACTTTTAAAAAATAAATGAAATTAAAATAGAATCATCAAAAGTATTTTTAAATTATATATTCAAAAATCCATATTTGATAATTTGATTGTGATCCTCTCTTAATGGATGATAAATTTAAAATAGTTCTCCATATAAAATTTAAGAATGTAAACATTGATAATAATGTAATATGTGAGATGGGGATTGTTTGTGTGCTTATTTAGAAAGTAGAATCTAATTAAATTGTGATATCACTAATATTTTTTGATTGATATCAAACGCAAGTTTAAAAATACTTTATCAGTGGATCTTATTTATTGATTTAAGATTATTATACTTTAAAATTTACATGCTCGAATAATAAAGCTAGTTAACCCTTCTCTAATAAATTGATTGTTGATTTCTCTCTTTATAAATTTTTGTGTTAGAAATAATAATTAAGGAATAATGAGAGCAGCAATTTTATTTATTTTTATTGTAGTTTTCAATTTTAAATAATATAATTCATTTTTTGCTTTCAGGAATACTTTAAAAATACAAAAAACAAGATTCAAGTGGTTTAATTTCTAAATGCATAAGCATATTTTACTAAAAAATAGATATTAATATGAATTTCTTTAAGATTTTTAATGGATATTAAGTTCATTTTTTAATCGACATCAATATTGCAATTAAATAACTATTAAGTTATTTTAATAAGGAATTTCTCAAATTTGTATAAGTAAACAGAAAAACTTTTCTAGCTTCTCCTAGCCAAGAGAAATCATAAATAAAATTAAATGATTTGATTTAATCTTCTTTCTAATCATAGTTATTATTTTAAGAGATACTAAAATAGGTTCTTTATGTTCTGATTGATTTGATTTTGAGAATAAGCAAGGTAATTCAAGTTATATCGATGCTAGCTCTATTAATATTTTATTCTATCTATCTTATGACAAACTTTAAAACGAAGAAAGAGTAAAGAAAGTAAACAATGAGAGCTTTTTTAAATTAATAAAATAAAATTTGAGGGAGTGTGTAATAAAAATAAACCTTGCATCTACGCCAATATCATTATTAATAAAAAAAAATTAATTAATAAGACTTAAAAAAAAATTTATCTAAATTGATTGATAGAGTTATAAGCGATATTAGAAAGGAATGACTGAAAAAGGTTTTTGGATCAAGATAAATAAGCCCGTATAGCTTCCCAATGAGCCCGTCTTAGCTGAAGGTTACTTCTCCAAGAAAGGCAACTACATGAGTGGAAAGCGTTACTTCAAGCTTTACAATAACTACATTTACTATTTCGATGTAAGTGCCCATTTAAACCATTCTTTCCAATAGATTTTCTTATTTTTCATCAAAACCCTTCTCCACTTCACACAAATTAACTTCTTAAAAACTAAAAATCTCTCTAATCCATTCATTTTCCTTTAATCTTTCACATCTACTCTCTCTCTACTTCTTTGTAATAAACTTTATGATAAATTCTTATCATCTATTATCACGAAAATGGAGAAAATTTAACTATTTAATATCTGATCTCCAAGGAAGATCATTTATAGTAGTGTAAAATTTAGTGAAGAAGAATAAAAGAGAGTGAAATAAAATATGATATCCTTATAATCTTGTTTTGTTAACAATTGTTTTATTTAATAGGAAAAGAACTCAGACCACCCCAAGGGTTATATTACCATAGATTTTGACTTGCACTTCGAAGTTGTTCGTCAAAAGACTGATAAAAAAGATAATTCTCCTAATTCAATTATTGGTGTTCCCAAAGGTTTGAGATTAGATAAATTCAATGCTAAAACTGAAATTTCTACTACAGACGAAGCTCTCATTATCAAGTGGAGAGACATATTAAGAAACAAAATAAATTAGAGAGGGTTCCATGAGCTCTTCAAAGCCCACAAGAAAATCGGAAAAGGAAATTTTGCCAGTGTAAATAATTTGTTTAACACTTTTATTTGTTTTGGATTCCTACTTTATTGTCAACCCTGTAGGAAATGAGGAAGATATTAGTAGTAATCGAGCTAGGTTACTTTTAATCCTTTCTTATCATATCTCCTGATTTTATAATAAGTTAAAAGCAACAAATAATACTTCAATAAATTTAGTAGTTTTTCATACTTATACACTCTCTTACATCTTTTATATTAATTACATAATTCTAGGTCTACTTAACTGAAAGACTCGAGGATAGCAGACAATTTGCTGTCAAAGCTTTCTCAAAAGAAGCAGCATATGCCCAAGAAAACGGAAAGGTAATGATTAGATTATTTTATTTGAAATCAATATAAAATAACTAGGATTATTGTATGATCTTTTTTGAATTAAAAATATAATAAATAAAACAACTTTAAAAAGAGTTTGAATATGGGTAGTTTATATTCAGCAAATTAAAAAAATTAATAAAATACAGATAGAATCAATAATCCCCACAAAAAAAAATTACATATAAATCTAATTCAAATTATAAATAGGAAGCACTTATTAATGAAATTGAATTGATGAGAGCCCTTAACCATAAGAATATCATTCGTCTCCATGAAGTCTTTGAAACTGAAAATTCCTTATATATGATCCTTGACTTATTAGAAGGTGGTTAACTCTACGATAAAATCAAAGCTAAATATAGGTAAATTCTTTTATTTTTATTTAAAATTAATGCAGTAGTAATAAATAACGAATTTTGATTTATTTCTGTTCTTTCAATTATTTTAATCTTTGTAAAATAACTTTTTTGATTTACTTTTAAATTATTTACCACAATCCTTGTAGAAAGTTAAATACTGTACTTAATTTCTATTTGTGTTTATTCGATTCATTTTTATTAAATTACTTTTTTTCTACCTTAGATTCACAATAGATGAAAGCAGATACATTATGAAAGGATTACTCGAGGGTATTGCTGAAATGCATTCTAAAAATATTATGCATAGAGATTTGAAACCTGAAAATCTTATTTTCAAGACACCTGATAGCTCTGATTTAGCTATAGTCGATTTAGGTCTTGCTACTAGATAGGATATTGATGCATTTATGTTTGTCAGATGTGGTACTCCAGGTTTTGTCGCTCCTGAAGTCATTAATATTAAAGATCTTAACACTAAATATGATGTAATTTGTGATGTTTTCTCTCTTGGTTTAATCTTCCATATCCTGTAAATAGCTTTTAATTATTTCTCTCTCGATTCAGCTAATTAATGTTAAGCTAGCAAACAATTCAGGTTTTCTTATTCTTTTTTTTATTAATAGCCTTCTAGGTAAGACTCCTTTCAATGGAAAGAATTATAATGAAATATTGGCTTAAAATAGAGCTTCTAATATTAGTTTTGAAGGAACTGAGTACCTAAAGTTACCTCTTCCTGGTAAATGATTGTCCTTTTTACATAAATTATTAGATTAAAAATATTTTTATAGATCGATTGAATAGTAGATCCATCTTTAAAAGAAGATTGATACACATTCTATACTTTTTTATAGATAAAATAGACAGTTTTATTAATTAATTTTTATAATTTATAATTAGCCTATGATTTACTTAAGAAAATGTTAGATAATGATCCTAAGACTAGAATTCCTGCTAAAAAGGCTTTATAACATCAATTCTTCACTATGTAGAAGAAGGGAGATTAAATGGAAATTGAAAGCCCTCAATTGACAGAAGCTCAAAAGATGAAGCAATTCTAAGAAGAGTAATAAACTAACAAAAAACTATTAAAAAAATATATAAAAATAAAGGGAATTGATTGTAGAATAAATCAAAAAGTGAAGAAAATAGAAAATATAAAAAGAAAAAGTATTAATCAAGAACTTAATAAATAAAAAAATTAAAGCCATTAGACCAAAATAAATTAAAGCAAGCAAATACCACCAAATTCATCTGCTTTTTAGATAAGAAAACGATTTATTAGTTTATTATAACTTCCCCAAATATTGATCTATTCTTACAATCATAGAAATACAAAATTTATGATATTTTCTCAATCCTTTACAAAAATATTCTGAGAAATAAGATTTTGATTTTAATTTAAATTTTTTATTGTAATAGACATAACAGACAAAGATTAGGTTCTACTAACAAAGACTCACCTATGCCATCTCCTTAAATCATGCCAACTAAAGCTGTTAAAAATTTACAAGATGATCATGGCAGCTTCAAAATGCCAAATACACCCGTCTTAACAGGTAGAACTGAAGCTATTTCAAATGATGGTTTCGACTCTCCTAGTGTATAATTTGCTAATGATAGATAGATTACTTCCATGGCTGATAAAAATAAGAGTAGCATATTTAGTCCTTAAGTTAAGAGAGCTTCCCAATTCGGCTCTCCTCAAAGTGGATTTGGTAATATTTCCAATTTCAACAAAAAGGTTACTGATGAAGTGAATGAGGAAGAAGTTAAGAGAAATGATGATGGAAATAATAGTATAAATATTATTTTATATTCAATACACAATTTAATTATTTTATCCTTAATAAATAGATAAGAAATCAGATCAAGTAAGAAATAACTTGAAAAACCTTGGTATTTGATCAAGATAAGATAGGCTGTAATTCATTTACTCAAATAGCTTTAATAGTGAGAGATGAAATTATAATAATTTATAGTTCAAGTTTTTTTAAATATAGTAAGTAATATCTCTTTAATTTAATAAACTCATAATCTGAATAAGAAAGATTACAAAATACCAGTTTCTAATACTTCTTTTACATATCGTCTTCATCTTTAAAAGTATTGATGGATGGATGGAATGGATATGAAATCTCTCTTTAAACTATCTCAATGTCATCTATTAACTTTATAAATTCTAGAGCATATTAAAATTTATCAACTAACATAAGAATTTTACCACTAACATATTATAAATAATCATTATTATTACAAACAAATTAAACATTTATTATTCCAAGTTTTTACTACACAATCATATATTTATCTATCTACTTTAAATATCCTATTGAGAGATCCAACATTAATTCACGACTTATCTATCTAATGTTTTCATAAATATTTATGTATCTGACTGATTCTTTTTTGTCAAATCTTCTCCTTTCTATTACCAATTCATTTATCTTCTACTGTTTTCATGGTTTTAATATTTCATTTACTAATCCTCTTTTATATAAATTTTGATATAAAGTTTTACTCTTTGCATTACCCTTAAGATTTAACATACTAAGAAAGATCTCTATGAAATATGTTTTATTAAATCATACATTTATATATTATTGATAACTTGTTAATTCTATCATTATTTTAAGAAATAAAAAATTAATTAAAAAGTGGTTTTGTACACATGTTAAATATCTAATTAAAAAAAATAGTTGTTATTGTAGTACAAATTTATTTGAAGTTGATTCATATTGTTTTCGAATTATTGGATAAAATAGAAAGAATTAGAAATTTGGGTAGATAGATAATGCTACGAAATTATATCTTCTTCTTAACGTGTAATTCACTAAATAAGAGTTAAACTATATTTTTAAAATCTTTATGGTCAAAAATAGATATAAATTTAATTATTGATTTGTATTGTGCATCTTAGTTTAAGAAATCTTTTTAATTGTTATTAATTGAGATGTTAGCTATAATTACATATAATAATTAATAATAAATTTGAAAAGAAGTTTAATTTCTATTAAATTATTAAAAATCTAGAAAGATATCTATCTAAATTAGCTAGCAATCTATCAAATATCAAATGTCAACTTCAGTTGTATCAAAAGACAAATCCAAGGCTGTTACAATTTATCCTAAAGATATCATTAAGTGTGACTTAAAGGAATATGAATTTAAATACTTTAGAGATATCATTGAATCCTAAATCACTGAAAACATGATCTAAGAAAAGCGTGTTAAAGTCATCAGTACAATGTTTTTATTATGATAAAAAGTGCAATTTTTATTAAAGGTAAACTTAATATATAGAAAAGGTATTTGAAGAGTTTACAAATGATGAAATAAAAGAAGAATATATTATAGTTGTTGCAACTGATGTCTCCTACTTTTTACAGTAATTAGCTTATTCCCTTAAAGTTTGAACACAAAATCATCAATAAATAAATTATTAACTCTCACTTAAAAAATAAATAGATAAAAGCTAAATGGTTTGTTGATCTTTCTTATTGGCGATGTTTGTATTTTCATTTACAAGCCAAAGCATCTTGAAGTCCCTAAAATGTTAAAGTTGGAACACATTGAAAAAGAACCTTATATGGATAAGTAATAAATTAGAATAAGTTAAATAAACATTAACGAAAATTTTTAAAATGAAAGCATTAGAAAGGATTTAAGTTGAATTTTTATAATTACTTTAATTTATTGATCCTTTAAATACAAAACTAAATATAATTTATTATACTGGTGTTAAATAATAATATTCTAATTTATAATAGGTATGATTAAATAATGAGTAAGATTAAAATTATCAACTAAAAGGGATTTGATAATGAATAAGGTTAGGAAGCAGTTAATAAAATTGTAGAATATATTGGTTTATACTATTTAAAGCATTAGTAAGCTTATGGAATGAAAGGGTCTAGATTTGAAGAAGATTTCCATTTGAAAGTTAGAAATCATATGGTTATTTATAGTGGAGTTTCCTATTACCACTGTTTCATGGGAAGAAGACTTGACATTTAACTCACATAAGATAATACATATAATAAATACTTAGAAGTTGAAATGAACTTTGCTGGTATTATTCCCAATATCAATAGCACCTACAAGCTAGTTATCTTCAATAAGAGAGGTTCTGATCCTTCAATTGTTGAGTAAAAATAATTTAGAAATATTTGATAAATATAGAATTTATTTTATGATAATTATATATTTTAAATTATTATAGCCTTGCTAAATTTAAGTTAAAGGAATTGTTTGCTTTCCTTGCTATGCTCATGATATTCGTTAGTTTAGTTGTTTGCAGAGACTTTGATCCTACTAGTGAACATCATAGTCCTCATTATATCAGAGATTCAGTTTGTCCTCATAAATCTGAAATGATGAGCATATCTTTAACTGTTTTCTTATCAGTGATGTTCCAAAAAATGTACAATAAATTTAAAGAAAGAAGACAAAAGAAGATTGAACTTCTTAAAAAGGTTAGATTAGAAAAGTTAGATTGATTATGGAGTAAAAATGTGTTATTAAAAATGTATGCTGCAAAGAGTAATAGATTTTTATTCTAAGATCAAACATTAGAATTTTGAAAATATATGAATGATTGAATGATTGAATGAATACTAAAATTTAAATTATTTGTAGATATTGATATAATTTTATTTGTATTTTAGTTGATGAAACAATTCCAAAAGAAATATCACTTTTGATCCACTTTAAATTTAAATATTTAAATTATTATCTTAATTCCTTCAATTAAATAAAAAGAAATCGATAGTTATAGATTTCAAGTTTTGATAGATATTTTCTGGACAAACCAAACAAGCAAATTTTATTAATTTAAGGAAATCAATCAAAAACATTGTTTAATTTGTATCAAAAAGGCTTTATTATTTAGTTAATTTATTGTATGTAGTGATTTTTTATAATGAGAGAAAGAAATAAAATGAGTTTGTTAAAAACTATTAAATGCAAAGAAACAATGAGTTAATTAATAAACATATTAATCTTAATTACTCTTAATGAAAAATGCCTATAGGTGATTGGTTGGTTGATATGATTTCTCTATTAGATTAGAAAGAATACATTAAATTGAGAAATCAAAAAAGATTTAAGAAAATAAGATAATAGCAAATTATGAATTAATAAATTAGGATTACACCTTAATACTACTCATCAACTAATCAAAACTAATCATACATAATTAATCATTCGATTAATTAACAAAATAACATAATTTATAAATCTTTATGGTAGATACTTTAAAACCGAAACAGTTAAATCTCTTTGAAAATGCGCTTCAATTCTACATAGAGTAAAATGAGATAGATGAATTTTAAGATTTCTATGTGAGTATTATTAGCAACAGCAAAGACTATTAGGAATAGTAATACTATTAGTAAGATGAATCATAATAAAAAGAGACACAACTTTAATGTTCAGAAATAGAAAAGAATACCAATTTCGAGTAAGGCAGTATTCTAGGTGATAGTAGAAATAGATCAGCCCAAACACAAATAGATAACCCTTTTTTTAATAAATCTCATATAAATACATCTCCTTATCGTAAAAGCCATCTTTCTATAAATAGTATAAAATCTTATAGCACAGCAAGAGGTATAAAACTACCATCATAATTTGATTGTTAATTACTGTATTAATAAATAATAGGATCGATTGAAAAAAGATACAGCAGTCTGTACAGGATTAACCAAGGTTATAATGAGTAATTTATTTTATTCCTAGATATTAATAGCATTAAATTATTTATCTTATCATATTAATCTCTAATTTCAAAATCTTTCATTTATAAATTAGACGATTTTTCTAAGAAAGAAGAACTTAAGATTTTACAACACCTAGAAAGATTAATAATATTAATAGGCCATCACAAGAGCTTATAAAAAAGGATAAATTTTCAAGAGAAATAAGCCCACTAAGATCAGCAAGAGATCACAATAATAAACAGAAATTGATTTCACCTTATGATTCTATTTGGATAGAACGTACATTAGAAAAATCATATAACATTCGTATTTAATTCGAGTAAGATAAAAATATAATTTAACCTGGTATAAGGCCAAGGTGTAGAGCATTCAAAATCACAAGACATTCTAAGGGATAGTAAAATAGTAATTCAAAGGAAAGGAAAGAGGATGCTAATAATAGTTCGGAATTATATAATTAAAATTAAAGTAGCATACAAGCAAAGAGTTAACTGATTTCTCTTCTAAATTGAATTTCTTTTAAAAATTAAGTTTTTAATTAAATATAACTAAATTAAACAAAAATCTTATAGATCCTAGAATAATTGAATAATTTTCCTTTTATACAACTTCTAATTGCAGTGATAATTAAAGCACATCTAAATCAAAGCACTTACAAATTATATTATTATTATTTCTTCATTATCTTGTAAATTAATTTATATATTTTATTAAGAGTGATATTACGATTTTCAAATTTAATTGGGAAATAATCTAAATGATCTCATTTATTAGATAAGGAATATATGTTAACAGTAACATTAGGTTATTTTAGTAGAGAAATAGCAATAAAAATATTAGTTAAATTCTAAAATTATAAATTACAAAAAAACTTCATTTCGTTTTCTCCATTTGAAATTTGCTATATTTAATAACAATTAAAAGTAGAATTTGCATAGAATATTATAGCACAATATAAATATTTTAAGAATAAATAAATAGTTGGATAATTAATTAATAATAAATAGTGATCAAAGATCAAGATTAGCCATTTCATGTGCTTTATTAGCTCTGTCTTTTTTCTAATTAATCATGTTGAAGTACTTCTTTTCAGCTCCATTACCTCTGTCTACACCATCCCACATATGGCCAGGAGGTATATCAAATCTATTGGTTACTCCAGGGAATCTACATTTCAATCTGCAAATTTATTTATTTTGTTAGTTTGTTTAAGCAGAAGCTATTTTCTAATCTTCTTTTTATATTAACAGTCTCATAGGATCATTGAATCTTTCTTATTTCATCAATTCTATATCAGCCTGTTTAGATATTGTATAATCTCCATTATAAGTTTCTTTAGACGCATTAATTTCATCTTATTTTTTTAAATCCTTCTTTTCTTATTATTTCATACCTTTTCCCCACATATCAATTCTTTCCTAGTTCTTTTTCTTTAACTCTTCTTTTTATTCCTTCTATGAAAGTTTATCCTTTATAATCTTGTCTATATCTATTTTTCTACCAAATTCATCACGATGGACAGTTGTTTAAGGCTATTAATCATCATCATTATCGCTTTCCATACCTAAAGCTTTATTCATTTAACTTTTAAATTTCTTTTCATGCAACGCTTCCTTTTCTATTTTCATTATTTCATCGTCAGCTTCACTGTCACTATCATGTCTTCTCTTTTTTGTATTCTTTTTAGATTTTTTGCTCCCCTTTTTTTTCTTTCCTTTTTTATCATTGCCTGAATCAGATGATGCTGATGAATTAGATGTTGCAGAAGAAGATCTTGATGATGAAGAAGATTTCTTGTTTTTTTTTTAATTGCCTTCAGTTTATAAATTAGACAAAGCAAGTAATTTTTAATTCGCTGTTAGCTTTGAAGTTTCAGGATTGTCTACAAATACTGGAACATTTTCTTGATCCAAAATATCATCTTCTTCATCACTTTATTTATTCTTTTGAAGGAAATCTTCCTCATCTATTAGTTTCACGGTTTGCTTAACAGCTTTCTTCTTCTTTTTTCCTTTATTATTTTAAGGTTAAGGATCATCCATATATCTCTTTAGATATTCTAATTTCCCTATTTATTAAACTGACATTTTTTGTTGCAATTACTATCTTTAAACAATATCTTCTGATAACAAATTAAAAAATTATTGATTAAAAATAGAGGTAGGTAACAATATTTCAATTAATTAATTCTTCGAGACAGATTGATTTCAAAACATTTGTTTTAATAATATAATGTTTCAACCAGATAATAAAATTTCTATATAATTATTAATTTAAAATCATCTTTAAAATCATTAACCATTGCAAAGGACTTAACATATTAAATATTTAATTTTAAAAGAAAGATAATTAATTTATTTACATTCGTATTAAGTATTATTTATCTTAAAAAAGAAAGAATACTTAACAAATTATATTTTAGAGTAGAATATAAACTAATATTTCTTAATTTAAAAATAAGTAAATATTTTAATTTAAATTAATGTTTGATTAATGTTAGAAGATTTATTATATTAAATTAGTAAATTAGTTCTAGATATTTAATTGCATCCAATTGATTGGGCTTTATTTAATTTATTGCTTTTTGTTCTAATTCCACAATTTCAGTCAAAAGATTAAAACTATTTATAACTAACTCTCTATCAATATAATAAAGTTTTAAACTAAATTTTAAAAGATAACTTAATCCGAAAATTTTATCCTATTCTTTAATTTGAATTTGGATCCAATCCATTTATTTGATATGGTAGGCTGGTTGTTTGATTCTTTTCAGTTCTTAACTTAGAATAGGTAGATTTATTACTTCTACTTTGAAAATTTTTATGGAGTTTTTTAACTATTAAATGTTTAAAAACTAAGTATGTTATTTTATATGATTAGATAGGATTACTTAAGAAACCATCAAGAAACTAAATATAAATCTAGTATGAAGCTATAATTAATTTAAAAAGTAGATATCAAATATATTTTAATCTAAATCATTTATCTAAAGCTAAAATTAGCTAAAACTATTAAACTTTACTTTTAAATAAAGATAAAATATTATATTATAATCACTGAAAATAGTGAAATATTTGATGGCTAATAATTTAATCTTATTCTTTCAAAATAACATTACATTTAGAAAATGTTTCTACTTAAATATAATTTACAATTCTCCCTTTTTCTTCTTTTCATCTCATCTCTAATATCAATTTGATTATTAATCAATTGATTTATACAATCTATACTTATAACCTAAAATGATTTTTCTTCATTAACTTTATCTCTAAATCCATGTTTATCCATTAGATAAATAATATATTCAATTTGTTTCATTTAAAAAACAGTAGAATTTCTTTAACTTAATCTTAACTCCAGTTTTTCCTATTTTGAAAAATTCACATGAAGTAGTATATAAGATCGAATATTATATTTCTTAGAATTAATTTGATAAATGATCTATATTTAAGAAAATCTAAATTTAGTAAATTATAAAGTAAGAAAACCATAATATTTGATAAATAGATTTCTAATATAAGGTAAAAAGTCTTTTCAATAGAGAATCTCTTTAAGACTGTACTTATACAGGATCTTTCTTAT